>NW_019167949.1:16304915-16329093 GCF_002303985.1 Durio zibethinus | reverse complement strand
GTCCCCAAATTTGAGGTGATCCTTCTATTTTTTTGGCATGCGCAAAAAATTCAGCTAAAAACTCAAGTGGAGAAATTTTGTGATCGTTGAAAAAAAATGATCCCCATTTCAGACATTTCATGGCTACTTGCAGCAACCTATAAAATCAAATCTCTTTAAGGTGTAGTTCTCGAGGTTTGATGAGGATAGGGGGCAATATTAAGGCCAAGTACCACACCCATCGCACATTCATGTGCGCACACGCCCCCTGCCCGCCAATCGCCAGAACCCCCAATGTCGTCGGTTAGGCTCTACCAGTTGATGCTCCGACGGATGGTGCCCCGGGTGAAAAAAAATGTGCACCAGCACATGCCTGAGCCCAGCATGTGCACTGTGCTCAAAAATCTTAGTAGACTGGAATGAACTTCGTATCAGACATGGAATGAACTCCGTAATGCCTAAGCCAACCCACGGAAACGAGCTTACGGCCGCTCAGCACCGACCGGAGAGGCAAAATGTGCAAGCCGAGGATCAGCCCATTCCCCCCCTATGTGCGTCGATACCTACTGCTTGCAACCCTCAGTCCGGGTCTGATCTAGACTTAGGAAATGAACTCACATATGCATAAGTTAACCAGAAATTGAGCAGTGCGGGTTGCTGAGCCGATCGAAGAGGCATAATGCGCAAGCGAGGATCGGCCTGATCCTCCTCTACGTGCTGCCGGTCCAGCTGCCACAACTCTCGGTCTGGCTGGGGCTTAGACATGGAATGAACTCCCTATGCCTAAGCCAACCCATGAAACGGGCGTGCGGGCGCTCAGCCGGTAGGAGAGGCAGAATGCCTAAGTCGGGGATCGGCTCGGTCCCCCATGCGTGCTGTCAATCCTACTGTCGCAACCCTCGATCCAATCCGATCTTAGACTGGGAATGAACTCTATATGCTTAGACTGGGGATGAACTTCATATGCCTAAGTAAACCCACAAAACGAGCGTGCGGGCGCTCAGCTGACTAGAGAGGCAGGATAAGCAAGCCGGGGATCAAACGGGTGGTAGGTGGGTAGCACATCTTCATATTTCTGCCATGCCAATGTCATTTTTATGGCTTGTAAATTCATACAATGGTCCCCTAAGCCTTCATGTGAAGTTTCGTGGCAAGACGACCCGTTTTCTATTTTTCACGATTTTTGAAACTTTTTACGGTTCAGGATTTTTTAAAATTTTTTTAGAAAGATTTTTCTCCCCAAATTTGGTAAAGGTGATCCTTGTATTGTTGTTGGCATGCAAAAAAAATTCAGCCAAAAATTCGAAGTGGAGAAGATTTTGTGACCGTTTGAAAAAAGTGTCCCCATTTCAGACACTTTCATGGCTACTGGCAACAAACCTATAAAATCTCAAATGCTCTTTAAGGGGGTTGTGAGTTCTTGAGGTTTGATGAGGGATATGGGGCCAATATAAGGGCCAAGTACCAGCACCCATCGCACATCATGTGCACACACCCCTCCGGCCCCCCTAATCGCCAGAACCCCCAATGCCGCCGGTTAGGCTCTCTGGCGATGCTCTGACGATGGTGTCCCAGGCGAAAAAAATGTGGCACCAGCACATGCCCGAGCCCAGCATGTGCACCGATGTCTCAAACTCTTAGACTGGGAATGAACTTCGTATGCTTAGACAAGGAATGAACACCGTATGCCTAAGCCAACCCATGAAATGAGCGTGCGGGCGCTCAGCTGACCGGAGAGGTAGATTACGTAAACCGGGGATCGACCCGATCCCCCCTACGTGCTATCGATCCTACTGTCACAACTCTCAGTTTGATCTGATCTTAGACAGGGAATGAACTCGATATGCAAAAGTAAACCCACGAAATGAGCATGCGGGCGCTGAGCTGACCGAAGAGGCATAATGCGTAAGCCGAAGGATCGGCTCGGTCCCCCTCTGCGTGCTGCCGGTCTCACTGCCATAACCCTCAGTCTGGCTGGGGCATAGACATGGAATGAACTCCCTATGCCTAAGCCAACCCATGAAACGGGCGTGCGGGCACTCAACCGACCGAAGAGGCAGAATGCACAAGTCGAGGATCGACTCGATCCCCCCTACGTGCTGTCCGATCCTACTGCTGCAACCCTCAGTCTGGTTCGATCTTAGACTGGGAATGAACTTCGTATGCTTAGACTGGGGATGAACTTCGTATGCCTAAGTCAACCCACGAAACGAGAGTGCGGTGCTCAGCCGGCCAGAGAGGCTGGTCGAAGAGGCATAATGCGCAAGCCGAGGATCAGCCCGATCCCCCTCTGTGTGCTGTCGATTCTGCTGCCGGTCCTGCTGCCACAACCCTCAGTCCAGCTGGGGCTTAGACATGGAATGAACTCCGTATGCCTAAGCCAACCCACGAAACGAGCGTGTGGGCGCTTAGCGTCGGAGAGGCAGAATGCGCAAGCTGGGGATCGACACGGTCCCCCTACGTGCTGTCGATCCTATTGTCGTAACCCTCGATTCGATCCGATCTTAGACTGGGAATGAACTCCGTATGCCTAAGTCAACCCACGAAATGAGCGTGCGGGCGCTGAGCCGACCGGAGAGGCATAATGCGCAAGCCGGGTGTCATGAGCCAACCTTGTATAGGGCCATGACTGGGACTTAGGTTGCCATAAGCCACCCATGTATAGGGCCATGGCCGGGTAGATTCCTTGTGCTAGGAAAAGTGTCCCCATTTCAAACATTGTAATGGTTACTGGTAGCATAGCTCTAAAATCTTTAAGGCTCTTTAGGGGGTGAGCCGATAGCGTAGTGTTGGGCTATCTCACCGGTTGCTATGCGAGCCTAGGCCACCCACCAAGGGCTGCCCCCTGGCCCTGGTGATGGTGGGGGTCCCGATGTATGATTCCTGACTATAATAAAACTCACCCTGATTGAATGTCCCGATTGTTGCCTCGATGTGTTTTTCTTTTTCTCGATGCGAATATGCCTTCTTGTGTGTGTGCTTGAGATCGATCTCGATATATTGTGTCTTATTGTGAATGCTTGGGACTAACCATGGCTTATGGTTATTTGTTCAGATATCGATCTATTGAAGGCTGACTTGGTTGGGAGCGCCCATTTAAGTGCCGCATGGTTTATTGCTTGCCAGAGAAAGCTTAGTCCGTGACACGTGGTATCAGAGCACGGTTGAGAAGTGCTAGAAAAATGGATGAGATGGCCACAAGTGGTGCACCCAATCATCAACAGAGAATTGAGGAACTGAGGCCACGTGGCCGTAATGAAAACTCATATGCAACTAAAGACTGAGTGAGGGAGATCAAAGACAACCCAGCGGGAGTTGTCCGATACTCTCCACAACGTGAGTGAAGAGGCAGAGATGCCTTGAACATTCTGCCAAAGGAGTTGAGAGCTCAGAGCACAGGTGAGCATCCTACAAATGGCTGTGCCAGATCGGGTTGAGCTCGATGGAAAGAGGAAAAAGGCCTAAGGTGCCGGAGCCTCGATGCTATGAGGGGGCAAGGGATGCTAAGGAACTTGAAAAATTTCTTGTTTGACATGAAGCAGTACTTTCGAGCTGTACACACAGATTTAGAGGAAGACAAGGTAGCAATGGTGTCGATGTACCTCGCAAGGGATGCCAAGCTGTGGTGGCGTTCCAAGTTTGTCGATGACGAGTGCCCGATTAAGACTTAGACGGATCTGAAGCGAGAATTGAAAAACCAATTTTTCCCTCAGAATGTGGAGTATATGGCTCGAAAGAGACTTCGAGAATTGGTGCAAACAGGAACAGTGCGAGAGTTTGTAAGGAGCTTTTCTACCTTGATGTTGGATATTCGAGACATGTCCGAAAAGGACAAGATTTTCTATTTTCTTGAGGGCCTCAAGCCTTGGGCGAGGATAGAACTACAAAGGCAGAAAGTGCAAGACGTGGCCACAACCATGGCTGTAGCTGAACGTCTCCATGATTACAATGATGGCTTTTCAAAATGGAAAAATCCTTCATCAGTTGGCAGTAGCTTCAACTTTGGGAGTGGGGGAAAGATGATTAGGTTGGACCGGCCCTTCAGTGGGGGATCGGACAGGAGGTCCTTTGGTTGAGATAGCACCCAACCCAAGACAAGCAACGCAGGGATTTTCAAGCCTAGGCAACCGTTAGCTTGCTTTCTTTGCAAGGGGCCGTATCGGGTGGCTGAATGCTCGTATAGGGGAGCCTTTAATGCCTTATGGACCTTGTCTCAAGAGTCCGCAAAAGTGCCAAAGAGCATTGAAGAAGCTGAAGAGGAGCCAGCCAGGATGGGTTCAATAAGGTTCCTCAATGCCCTCCGTACCCAATTGAACACTATAAAGAAATACCAGAGTAGAGGCTTGATGTATGTGAACTTGACGATCAATGAGAAAGCCATTAAGGCTATGGTGGATACAGGTGCAACCGACACTTTCATCACACCAGAAGAAGCAAAAAGGTGTGGTCTTCAGATTAGTAAAGACTGTGGACGAATGAAGGTGATCAACTCGCCAGCCTTTACGATCAGTGGAAGCTCCAAGAGTGTGACAACCCGATTGGGGCCATAGGAAGGAAAGGTAGACTTTACAGTTTCCTCCATGGATGACTTTGATGTTGTTCTCAGATTGGACTTCATGATGTTAGCTCAGGTCATCCCTATCCCCACTGCTAGCTGCTTATTATTCTTAGGGGAAAACCCATGTGTGGTGCCAACCAACATCTTACCAAATAGTGGGAAGAAAATGATTTCAGCTTTGCAGTTCAAGAAAGGGGTAAAGAGAGGGGAACCCTCCTTTGTGGTTGTGCCGATCTACAAAGAAGGGTCAAAAGTAGAACCAATACCTTATTGTGTGGGAAAAGTGTTGGAAGAATTCGAAGAGGTGATGCCAGAGATGTTGCCTAAGGTTCTACCCCCTCGACGAACAATGGACCATGAAATTGAGCTCCTCCCAGGAGCGAAACCCCTTGCTAGAGCTCCTTACCGCATGGCCCCGCTAGAGTTGGCTGAACTAAGAAAATAGTTAGATGAGCTGCTACAAGCCGGGTTCATCAGACCATCAAAGGCTCTTTTCGGAGCGCCAGTGCTATTTCAGAAGCAGCATGATGGAAGTTTGTGATTATGTGTTGACTACAGGGCCCTGAACAAAGTCACCATAAGAAACAAATATCCTATCCCCCTTATAACAGACTTGTTTGATCAATTGAGCTGGGCCAAGTACTTCTCCAAATTAGACCTGAGATCTGGCTACCATCAGGTCAGAATTGTTGAGGGAGATGAGCCAAAGACCACTTGTGTGACACGGTATGGTGCATTTGAATTTCTTGTTATGCCCTTTGGACTGACCAATGCTCCTGCCACATTTTGCACATTGATGAATCAGGTATTCCATGACTACCTAGACAAATTTGTAGTCATTTATTTAGACGATATAGTGGTATATAGCTCCACCTTGGAAGAACATCAAGAACACCTGTGCAAGGTACTTTAAAGATTATAGGACCACCAGTTATACGTAAAAAGGGAGAAGTGTGCATTTGCTCAGATCCAAATCCATTTTCTTGATCACATTGTCAAATGTGGCCACATTCGAATGGACATGGAAAAGGTTAGGGCCATCAAGGAGTGGACAACACCGAAGAACGTTAGTGAGCTCCGCTCATTTTTGGGACTAGCCAACTATTATAGAAGGTTTGTGAAAGGGTACTCTCGCAAGACCATGGCCCTCACGGAGCTATTGAAGAAGGAGCATAAATGGTGTTGGACGAGTGAGTGCCAAGAGGCCTTTGAGGGATTGAAAGATGCTATTATGAAGGATCCCATCTTAGCTCTCCCTGATATTGAAAAGCCTTTTGAAGTTCAGACGGATGCATCTGATTTTGCTATTGGAGGAGTGCTTTTGCAACAACATCGACCGGTAGCGTTTGAAAGTAGGAAGCTAAGTGAAGCTGAAAGGAAATATACGGCCCAAGAAAAAGAACTCCTGGCGATGGTTCACTGCTTGAGGGCTTGGTGACATTACTTGTTGGGTTCACACTTTTTCGTGAAGACAGACAATGCGGCCGTTAGCAATTTTCTCACCCAACCAAGGCTTACAGCAAAACAAGCTAGGTGGCAAGAATTTTTAGCGGAGTTCGACTTTTGTTTTGAGCACACTGCTGGAAAGACCAATCAAGTGGCCGATGCATTGAGCAAGCGAGCAGATTTAGCGACCCTTAGAAGAATTGCCCCAATGGCAGCTAGCAGAGCCACTACAGACATTCACAAGTTGATTGGAGATCACTTAGGGAAGGACCCGCAAGCTTGTGCCATCTTGAAGCTAGTGGAAGAAGCGAAGTCCAAATACTTATGGCAAGAAAATGGGATCTTATGGACCAAGGGGCCTGAGTGTTTGTGCCAAGAGCAGAAGGTCTGAAACAGATACTGATGAGGGAATGTCATGACACACCATGGGTGGGACACCCGGGCTAGCAACGCACTTTGGCGTTATTGAAACAGGGATACTATTGGCCTCACATGCGACAAGATGTGATGGACTATACGCAGACTTGCCTTATTTGCTAACAAGACAAGGTTGAAAGGAGGAAACCTGCAGGCATGCTTGAACCACTACCAGTACCCGTCAAACCGTGGGAAAGCATCTCCCTCGATTTAATTTTGAGCCTACCCAAGGTTGGTGACCTTGGAGCTATTTTGGTGGTGATTGACTGGTTCTCTAAGTACACCACATTCATTCCCACTCACAAGTATTGCACAACGAAAGACACAGCTCAATTATTGTTCAAACATGTGGTCAAATACTGGGGCCTCCCTCAAAACATTGTCAGCGATCGAGATCCGAGATTCACGGGGTCCTTATGGAGAGAACTTTTCAAGATATTGGGGTCCCAACTCAACATCTCATCAAGCTATCACCCTCAAACCGATGGTCAAACAAAACGGTTCAATGGATTATTAGAGGAATACTTGAGGCACTTTGTTTAAGCCAATCAGAAAGACTGGCCTTCATTATTGGACATGGCTCAACTCTGCTTTAATTCCAACAAAAGCTCTTCCACCAATAAGAGCCCATTTGAGGTGGTCACCAGACAATTACCAAGGCTACCCCACACTTCTTGGAACAATATGGAGGAAAAAATCTGAGAGCCTTCAATCTCAGCAAGGAGTGGAAACAAGACACAAAGATTGCACAAGCCTACCTGGAGAAAACATCAAAGCGGATGAAGAAATGGGTAGACAAGGGTCATAGGGCTCAACAATTTCAAGTTGGTGATTTGGTTCTTATCCGACTAGCTCCTGAACAAACCAGGTTCTTAAGAAAGAGAGATCGTAGACTGGTGCGTAAATATGAAGGTCCAGTAAGGGTCCTTTCCAAGGTGGGGAATGCTTCTTACAAAATTGACCCACCAAAGTGGATGAAGGTGCACCCAGTATTTCATATGAGCAACCTGAAACCTTTCCATGTAGATCCTATAGATGCTAGCCAAAGGGAGCTAACCAGAGTCGCCATTACCATGAAGCCACCCTCAGAGCATCGAGTCAAAGAGATCTTAGCTGACAGGGAAACCAAGATATCTCGAAGACTAGTTTGGGAGTACTTAGTGAAGTGGGAGGGATTAGGACTAGAAGAAACCAGCTGGGAGAGAGAACACGACCTCCAGAGATTTCAAAGGAAGATCAAAGAATTTCAAGCCAACAAGTCGACAACGACATTGATAGAATAGGTGGGGGAGGTTGTCATGAGCCAACCTTGTATAGGGCCATGACCGGGACTTAGGTTGCCATAAGCCACCCATGTATAGGGCCATGGTCGGGTAGATCTCTTGTGCTAGGAAAAGTGTCCCCATTTCAAACATTGTAATGGTTACTGGTAGCATAGCTCTAAAATCTCTAAGGCTTTTTAGGGGGGTGAGCCGATAGCGTAGTGTTAGGCTGTCTCACCAGTTGCTATGCGCGCCTAGGCCACCCACTAAGGGCTGCCCCCTGGCCCTGGTGATGGTGGGAGGTCTTGATGTATGATTCCCGACTATAATAAAACTCACCCTGATTGAATGTCTCGATTGTTGCCTCGATGTGTTTTTCTTTTTCTCGATGCGAATATGCCTTCTTGTGTGTGTGCTTGAGATCGATCTCGATATATTGTGTCTTATTGTGAATGCTTGGGACTAACCATGGCTTATGATTATTTGTTCAGATATCGATCTATTAAAGGCTAACTTGGTTGGAAGCGCCCATTCAAGTGCCACACGGTCTATTACTTGCTGAGAGAAAGCTTAGTCCGTGACATCGGGGATCGGCCCGATCCCCCTCTGCGTACTGTCGGTCCCGCTACCACAACCCTCAGTCCGGTTGGGGCTTAGACATGGAATGAACTCCCTATGCCTAAGCCAACCCATGAAACGTGCGTGCGGGCGCTCAGCCGGCGGAGAGACAGAATGTGCAAGCTGGGGATTGGATCGGTCCCCCCTGTATGTTGCCGATCCTACTGTCGCAACCCTCGGTCCAGTCTGATCTTAGACTGAGAATGAACTCCGTATGCTTAGATTGGGGATGAACTTCGTATGCCTAAGTCAACCCACGAAACGAGTGTAAGGGCGTTCAACCGGTCGGAGAAACCGATCGGAGAGGCATAATGTGCAAGCCAGAGATCAGCTCGGTCCCCCTCTGCGTGCTGCTGATCCCGCTGTCGGTCCTACTGCCATAACCCTCGATCTGGCTAGGGCTTAGACATGGAACGAACTTCGTATGCCTAAGCCAATCCATTAAACGAGTGTACGGGTGCTCAACCGACCGGAGAGGTAGAATGCGTAAGTCGAGGATCGGCTCGATCCCCCATGCGTGCTACCCCTGGGTGAAAAAAATGCGGCACCAGCACATGCCTGAGCCCAGCATGTGCACCGTGACCCAAAATCTTAGACTGGGAATGAACTCCGTATGCTTAGACATGGAATGAACTTTGTATGCCTAAGCCAACCCACAAAACGAGTGTGCAGGCGCTCAACCGGCCAGAGAGGTAGAATGCATAAGCTGGGGATCGGCCTAGTCCCCCTATCGTGCTGTCGATCCTGCTACCGCAACCCTCAGTCTGGTCTGATCTTAGACTGGGAATGAACTCTGTATGCATAAGTCAACCCACGAAACGAGCGTGAGGGCGTTGAGTCGATCGAAGAGGCATAATGCGCAAGCCATGGATCGACCCGGTCCCCCTCTGCGTGATGTCGGTCCCGCTACCACAACCCTCGGTCCGGCTGGGGCTTAGACATGGAATGAACTCCCTATGCCTAAGCCAACGCACGGAATGGGTGTGCGGGCGCTCAACCGATCGAAAAGGCAGAATACGTAAGCCGAAGATCAGCTCGGTCCCCCATGCATGCTGTCGATCCTGCTCCCGCAACCCTCAGTCTGATCTGATCTTAGATTGGGAATGAACTCCGTATGCTTAGACTGGGGATGAACTCCGTATGCCTAAGTCAACCCACGAAATGAACGTATAGGTGCTCAACCAATCGGAAAGGCATAATGCGCAAGCCGAGGATCAGCCTGGTCCCCTACCACGTGCTGCCAATCCCGCTGTCGGTCCTGCTACCACAACCTTCTGTCCGGTTGGGGCTTAGACATGGAACGAACTCCGTATGCCTAAGCCAACCCATGAAATGAGCGTACGGGTGCTCAGCCGGCCGGAGAGGCAAAATGCACAAGTCGAGGATCAGCCCGATCCCTCCCTACGTGCTTTTGATCCTTCTGCTGGACCTGTTGCCGCAACCTTCGGTTCGGTCCGATCTTAAATTAGGAATGAACTCCGTAAGCCTAAGCCAACCCACGAAACGAGCGTGTGAGTGCTCAGCCGGTCGGAGATGCAGAATGCGTAAGTCGGGGATCGACCCGGTACCCCCTGCATGCTGTCAATCTTGCTATCACAACCCTTAATTCGGTCTAATCTTTAATTGGGAATGAACTCCGTATGCCTAAGTCAACCCATGAAATGAGTGTGCGGGCACTGAGAGGACCGAATAGGCATAATGTGCAAGCCGGGGATCGGCCCGGTCCCCCTCTGTGTGCTACCGGTCCCGCTACCACAACCCTCGATCCGACTGGGGCTTAGACATGGAATGAACCCCCTATGCCTAAGCCAACCCATGAAACAGGCATGCTGGTGCTCAGCCGACTGGAGAGGCAGGATGCGTAAGCCGGGGATCGAACGGGTGGTCGGTTGGTTCAAGCACATCTTCATATTCTACCATGCCAATGCCATTTTTATGGCTTGTAAATTCATACAATGGTCCCCTAAGCCTTCATATGAAGTTTCGGGGCAAGACGACCCATTTTCTATTTTTCACGATTTTTAAAACTTTTTGCGGTTCGGGATTTTTCAAACTTTTTTTAGAAAGGGTTTTGTCCCCAAATTTGGTAGAGGTGATCCTCGTATTTTTTTTGGCATGCACAAAAAAATTCAGCTAAAAACTTGAAGTGGTGAAGATTTTGTGACCCTTTGAAAAAAGTGTCCCCATTTCAGACACTTTAATAGCTATTGGCAGCAAACCTATAAAATCTCAAATGCTCTTTAAGGGGGTGTGAGTTCTCGAGGTTTGATGAGGGATAGAGGGCCAATATAAGGGCCAAGTACCAGCACCCATCGCACATCATGTGTGCGCACCCCTCGGCCCCCCCAATCGTTGAACCCCCAATGCCGCCAGTTAGGCTCTCCGGCGATGCTCTGGCGATGGTGCCACGGGCGAAAAAAATGTGGTACCAGCACATGCCCTAGCCCAGCATGAGCACCATGGCTCAAAATCTTAGACTGGGAATGAACTCCGTATGCTTAGACATGGAATGAACTCCGTATGCCTAAGCCAAACCCACGAAACGAGAGTGCGGGCACTCAGTCGGCCGGAGAGGCAGAATGCACAAGCTGGGAATCGGCCCAATCCCCCCTTGCGTGCTGTCAACCTGCTGTTGTAATCCTCGGTCCGATCCAATCTTAGACTGGGAATGAACTCCGTGTGCATAAGTCAACCCACGAAACGAGCGTGCGGGCGTTGAGCCGATCGAAAAGGCATAATGCGCAATCCAGGGATCAGACCGGTCCCCTTCTACGTGCTGTCGATCCCGCTACCACAACTCTCGGTTCGACTGGGGCTTAGACATGAAATGAACTCCCTATGCCTAAGCTAACTCGCGAAACGGGCGTGCGGGCATTCAGCCAGTCGGACAGGTAGAATGCGCAAGCTGGGGATCGGCTCGTTCCCCCCTGCGTGCTATCGATCCTACTGCTGCAACCCTCGATCCGATCTGATCTTAGATTGGGAATGAACTCCGTATGCATAAATTGGGGATGAACTCCGTATGCCTAAGTCAACCCATGAAATGAGCGTACGGGCGCTCAGCCGACCGAAAAGGTATAATGCGCAAGTCGAGGATCAGCCCGATCTCCCTCTGCATGCTGCCGATCCCGCTGCCGGTCCTGCTACCACAACCCTCGATCCAGCTGGGGCTTATACATAGAATGAACTCCGTATGCCTAAGCCAACCCACGAAACGAGCGTGCGGGCGCTCAGCCGGCCGGAGAGGCAGAATGCGCAAGCCAGGTATCGAAAGGGCGGTAGGTGGGTTCAAGCACATCATCATATTTCTGCCATGCCAATGCCATTTTTATTTCTTGTAAATTCATACAATGGTCCCCTAAGCCTTCATGTGAAGTTTCGTGGCAAGATGACCCATTTTCTATTTATCACGATTTTTAAAGCTTTCTACGGTTCAGGATTTTTTAAAATTTTTTTAGAAAGAGTTTTATCCCCAAATTTAGTAGAGGTGATCCTTGTTTTTTTGTTGGCATGCACAAAAAAATTCAGCTAAAAACTCGAAGCGGAGAAGATTTTGTGACACTTTGAAAAAAGTGTCCCCATTTCAGACAATTTAATGGCTACTGGCAGCAAACCTATAAAATCTCAAATGCTCTTTAAGGGGGTATGAGTTCTTAAGGTTTGATAAGGGATAGGGGGCCAATATAAGGGCCAAGTACCAGCACCCATCGCACATCATTTGTGCACACCCCCCGGCCCCCCAATCATCGGAACCCCCAATGTCGCCGATCAGGCTCTCCGGCGATGCTTCAACGATGCTCTGGCGATGGTGCCCTGGGGGAAAAAAATGTGGCACCAGCTCATGCCTGAGCCCAGCATGTGCACCATGGCTCAAAATCTTAGACTGGGAATGAACCCCGTATGCTTAGACATGGAATGAACTCCGTATGCCTAAGCCAACCCATAAAACGAGCGTGCGAGCGCTCAGCCTGCCGGAGAGGCAGAATGCGCAAGCCGGGGATCGGCCCGATCCCCCCTACGTCCTGTCAATCTTGCTGCCACAACCCTTGGTCTGGTCTGATCTTAAACTAGGAATGAAATTCGTATGCATAAGTCAACCCACGAAACGAGCGTACGGGCACTGAGCCGGTCGAAGAGGCATAGTGCGTAAGCCGAGGATCGGCTCGGTCCCCCTCTCGTGCTGCCAGTCCCGCTACCACAACCCTTGGTCTGGCTGGGGCTTAGACAAGGAATGAACTCCCTATGCCTAAGCCAACACATAAAATAGGCGTGCGGGCACTCAGCCGACCGGAGAGACATAAATGCGCAAGCCAGGGATCGGCCCAGTCCCACTTGCGTGCTACCGATCCTGCTGCCGTAACCCTCGATCCAGTCTGATCTTAGACTGGGAATGAAATCCGTATGCATAAGTCAACCCACGAAATGAGCATCCAGGCACTGAGCCAGCCGAAGAGGCATAATGCACAAGTCGAGGATCGGCCCGGTCCCCCTCTGCATGCGTCCAGTCCCGCTACCACAACCCTCGGTCCGACTGGGGCTTAGACATGGAATGAACTCCCTATGCCTAAGCCAACCCATGAAACGAACGTGCGGGTGCTCAATCGGCCAAAGAGGCAGCATGTGCAAGCCGGGGATAGACCCGATCCCCCTGTGTGCTACCGATCCTGCTGTCGCAACCCTCAGTTCGGTCTGATCTGAGACTGGGAATGAACTCTGCATGCTTAGATTGGGGATGAGCTCCGTATGCTTAGACTGGGGATAAACTCCGTATGCCTAAGTCAACCCGCGAAATGAGTGTGCGGGCGCTCAGCCGACCAGAGAGGCAGGATGCGCAAGCCGGGGATCGAACGGGTGGTAGGCTGGGGCTTAGACATGGAATGAACTCCCTATGCCTAAGCCAACCCATGAAATGGGCGTGCGGGTGCTCAATCGATCGAAAGGCAGAATGCGTAAGCCGGGGATCGGCCCGGTCCCCCCTACGTGCTGTTGATCCTGTTACCGCAATGCTCGGTCTGGTCCATTCTTAGACTAGGAATGAACTCTGTATGCTTAGACTGGGGATGAACTTCGTATGCCTAAGTCAACCCACAAAACGAGCATGTGGGCGTTTAGCCGACCAGAGAGGCAGGATGCGCAAGCCGGGGATCGAACGGGTGGTAGGTGGGTTCAAGCACATCTTCATATTTTTGCCATGCCAATGCCATTTTTATGGCTTATAAATTCATACAATGGTCCCCTAAGCCTTCATGTGAAGTTTGGTGGCGAGATGACCCGTTTTCTATTTTTCATGATTTTTGAAACTTTTTGCGGTTTGGGATTTTTTAAAATTTTTTTAGAAAGAGTTTTGTCCCCAAATTTGATAGAGGTTTGATGAGGGATAAGGGGCCAATATAAGGGCCAAGTACCAGCACCCATCGTACATCATGTGCACATAACCCCCTAGGCCCCCAATCGTCGGAACCCCGTATGCCGTCGGATAGGCTCTACGGTGATGCTCCGACGATGGTGCCCCAAGCAAAAAAAATACGGCACCAGTACATGCCCGAGCCCAGCATGTGCACTGTGGCTCAAAATCTTAGACTGGGAATGGACTCTGTATGCTTAGACATGGAATGAACTCTATATGCCTAAGCCAACCCACGAAACGAGCGTGCGGGCGCTCAGCCGGGGATCAGCCTGGTCCCCCCTATATGCTGTCGATCCTGCTGCTATAACCCTCGGTCTGGTCTGATCTTAGACTAGGAATGAACTCCGTATGGATAAGTCAACCCCCGAAATGAGCGTGCGGGCACCGAGTCGGCCGAAGAGGCATAATACGCAAGCCGGGGATCAGCCCAGTCCCACTCTGCGAGCTGCCGATCCAGCTGACACAACCCTCAATCCGGTTGGGGCTTAGACATGGAATGAACTCCCTATGCCTAAGCCAACCCACGAAAGTGGAAAGCAAAAGGGGACCTAGAGCCACTAGCATGCTACCTATGTGGAGGGAACCACAGAGCACGTAATTACCCGTAGAAGGGCAAGCTGGCGACTGTAGATAAGGAGTATGATGAGGAGCCAGAGTCAGGGGCAGCAAAGCTTGGATCGTTGGTGCTCAATGCTGTCCAGAGTAAGGGGAACCGTAAGCCAAAAGGCTTGATGTTTGCGGATCTGATGGTTGTGGGTTAGAAAGTGAGCGCACTGGTGGACACAGGTGCCTCACATCTTTTTATTTTAGGTGATAGAGCCCGGAAGCTCGGACTAAAGGTGAAGAAAGGGACTGGTACCATCAAAATGGTGAACTCCAAGGAAGTGATTTGGAGTTGCAGCTTGGAGGCTAGAAAGGCAAGGAGACCATTGAGGTAATACACCTTGACAACTATGAGTTTGTGATTGGGTTGGATTTCCTTGTTCGGATTAATGCCCTCCTTGTGCCTTTTGTTGATTGTGTTTGCATCTTGGATGCACGGTGCCAATGCCTAGTGCCATTGAGGAGAGGGTCTGGAGTTGGGTCGCGGGTGGTGTCAGCCATCCAATTTGCCAAGGTGGTTAGCAGACAAGAAGACACCTTCTTGGCAGCCCTGAAATATGATGAGCCAAGGGAGAAGGAGACTGAGTCAGCCTTGGAGGTGCTAAAGGTGCTAAAGACCTTTAGTGATGTGATGCCTGCAAAGCTACCTAGCAAGCTACCACCTAAGAGAGAGGTGGACCACAAGATCGAGCTGGTGTCCGAGGCCAAGCCACCAGCTAGAGCCCCTTACCGAATGTCTCCACCAGAGTTGGAGGAGTTGAGGAAGCAGCTCAAAGAGTTAGTTGATGCTGGCTTCATCAGGCCATCGAAGGCAGCCTATGGTGCACCGGTTCTATTTTAGCACAAGCATGATGGGTCGTTACGGCTGTGCATAACTACCGGGCTTTGAACAAGCTGACCATCAAGAACAAGTACCCCATCCCACTCATTGCAGACTTGTTCGATCAACTTGGGAGCGCAAGGTGGTTCACCAAGCTGGATTTGAGGTCAGGCTACTATCAAGTCAGGATCACGAAGGGAGATGAGTCAAAGACAGCATGTGTCACTCGATATGGTTCGTATGAGTTCTTGGTGATGCCTTTCGGACTCACGAATGCCCCAGCAACATTCTGCACCCTTATGAACAAGGTACTTCAGTCATTCCTTGATCAGTTTGTTATGGTTTATTTGGATGACATTGTGATCTACAGCCAGACTTTGGGAGAGCATGTAGACCACTTGAGATAGGTGTTCGAGGTGTTTCGGGTGCACAAGCAGTTTGTCAAGAGGGAGAAGTGCTCATTTGCCCAGCAGGAGATCCCATTCCTTGGCCACATAATGGAGGTGGTAGGATACGCATGGATGAAGGCAAGATACACGCCATCCTGGAGTGGCAACCGCCAGCCAAGGTCACTGAGTTGAGATCGTTCCTTGGGCTGGTCAACTACTACAGGCACTTCATCAAAGGTCACTCAGCAATAGCCACGCCATTGACTGACTTGCTCAAGAAAGGGAAAGCATGGGAGTGGAACGTAGGGTGCCAGGAAGCTTTGATAGGTTGAAGCAGGCTGTGACCGAAGAGCCAGTCTTGGTCTTGCCAGACCATGCCAAGCCGTATGAGGTGCATACAAATGCATCAGACTTTGGCATAGGGGCGTGTTGATGCAGGAGGGACGTCTAGTCACGTTCGAGAGCAGGAAGCTGAACGAGACTGAGCGCAAGTACACGGTCCAAGAGAAGAGATGACTGCAGTGGTGCACTGCTTGTGCACTTGACGCCATTACCTGTTGGGGTCAAGGTTCGTGGTTAGGACAGACATGTGGTGACCAGCTACTTCCAGACACAGAAGAAGCTATCCCCCAAGCAGGCGAGATGGCAAGATTTTCTTTCAAAATTTGATTTCCAGATGGAGTACAAGCCGGGGCAGGTGAACCTAGTGGCAGACGCCCTGAACAGGAAGGCTAACCTTGCTGCCATTAGCCAACCAGAGGGGTCATTGTGCCACGCATCAAGGAGGGACTTACGCATGATCCTACAGCCAAGGCTTTGATGGAGTACGCCCAGCAAGGTAAGACTAGGCAGTTTTGGTTGTAGGATGGCTTGCTATACACCAGGGGAAGGAGACTATTTGTGCCATAGCACGGGAAGCTCTGCAAGGAAGTTTTGCAAGAATGCCATGATTCAAGGTGGGTTGGACACCTCGGAGTGAGTCATACCTTGGCATTGATCGAGGACCGATACTACTGGCTGGACATGAGGGACGATGTGGAGGCCTATGTGAAGACTTGTCTTGTGTGCCAACAGGACAAGGTGGAGCTCAAAAAACTAGGCGGTCTCTTGGAGCCATTGCCACTGCCAGAGCAACCATGAGAGAGTGTTTCTCTGGACTTTATAGTCTATCTACCCAAAGTAGAAGGGTTTGAAAGCATCATGGTAGTGGTGGACAAGTTTTCCAAGTATGGAATCTTCATTCCAGCAACCAAGGAGTGCCCAACCGAGGAGGCAGCTCGATTGTTCCTGAAGAACATGGTTAAGTATTGAGGAGTGCCGAGGACCATTGTTAGTGATCGGGACGGGCATTTCACAGGCAGGTTCTAGATTGAGTTGTTCAAGCTGTTGGGGTCAGACTTAAACTTTTCCACCAGCATGCATCCATAGACCGATGGGCAGACAGAATGAGTGAATGGACTATTGAAGGTCTACTTCAGGCACTATGTGAGTGCCACACAAAGGGATTGGCCAAAGCTGCTAGTTATTACGTAGTTTTCCTACAACTTGCAAAGGAATGAGGCAATGAACCAGAGCCCATTTGAGGTTGTGACAGGGCAACAACCACTAACACCCGGCTCGATTGCTGCAGGTTATACAGGGCCGAATCTAGCAGCATACAAGTTTGCCAAGGCATGGCAGGAGCAAACTGACTTGGCTAGAGTTTGTCTACACAAGGCGGCCAAGAGGTCGAAGAAGTAGGCAGACCAGAATAGGCGGGAAGTGCAGTTCCATGTTGGAGACTTGGTGTTGGTGAAGCTTGCATCCCATTGTGCACCATAGGGGCTGCACAAAGGCCTAGTCCGGAGGTATGAGGGACCTTTTCGAGTAATCAAGAGGGTAGGCAAGGTTGCCTACAAGCTGGATATGCCACCCAAGCCAAGGGTACACCCGGTGTTCCATGTAGCATGCTCAAGCCATTCCATGAGGATGAGGGAGATCCAGGACGGGCAGAGTCAAAGCGTACACCATTGGGAGCAAGGGCCTCATATGAGAAGGAGGTCTTGATTGATTGTAATCTGTCTAATCCCATGATTTTAGCCTTTATTCTAGGGATATTGCCATTAAGTGTAAGCTGGAGCCTCAACTATAAATAGAGGGTTGCTCCTCCCTCATTTGTACACCATCAAACACTTCCGTGTCAGTGAATACAAGAGCATTTCTAGAATTTGCCTTCTTATCTGTTTCTCTTTAACTTGCAAAATCAGCCCTTCCCGTTGTTCTAGTGCCCGTACGCTTGTGTTTTAGGCTGACTTAGGCATAAAGGAGGAGATTCCAAGCCTAAGGCCACATGGTTTCTAAGTCTAAGGTCAGAGCCCGTGACACAAGTACCAGCACCCATCGCACATCATGTGCACTCACCCCCGCCCCCCAATCACCGAAACCCCCAATGCCGTCGGTTAGGCTCTCCGGTGATGCTCCGACATGGTGCCCCGGGCAAAAAAAAAGTAACACCAGCACATGCCCGAGCCCAACATGTGCACGTGGCTCAAAATCTTAGACTGGGAATGAACTCCATATGCTTAAACATGGAATGAACTCCGTATGCCTAAGCCAACCCATAAAACGAGCGTGCGGGCGCTCAGCCGACCGAGAGGCAGAATGCTCAAGTCAGGGATCGACCCGATCCCCCTTGCATGCTACCGATCCTGCTGCTGGTCTTACTGCTGCAACCCTCAGTCCAGTCCGATCTTAGATTGGGAATGAACTCCGTATGCTTAGACTAGGGATGAACTCCGTATGCCTAAGTCAACCCACGAAACGAGAGTGCAGGCACTCAGCCGACCGGAGAGGCTGACCGAAGAGGTAGAATGCGTAAGTCGGGATCGACCGATCCCCCCTGCTGCTAGTCCTGCTATCGTAACCCTCGGTCCGGTCCGATCTTAGACTGGGAATGAACTCCGTATGCCTAAGTCAACCCATGAAACGAGTGTTCGGACGTTGAGCCAGCCAGAGAGGCATAATGCGCAAGCCGGGGATCGGCCTGGTCCCCCTCTGCGTGCTACAGGTCTCGCTGCCACAACACTTGGTCTGGCTAGGGCTTAGACATGGAATGAACTCCCTATGCCTAAGCCAACCCACGAAATGGGCGTGCGGGCGCTCAGTCGCCGGAGAGGCAGAATACGCAAGCCAGGGATAGGCCTAGTCCCCCCTACATGCCGTCGATTTTGCTACCGCAACCCTCGACCCGGTCTGATCTTAGACTGAGAATGAACTCCGTATGCTTAGACTGGGGATGAACTCTGTATGCCTAAGTCAACCCACGAAATGAGCGTACGGGCACTCAGCCGACTGGAGAGGCCAGGTCAAAGAGGCATAATGTGCAAGCTGGGGATTAGCCCCCTCCAGTCCTCCATGTCCTGCAATCCCATGTCGGTCCCTCCCCGCTACCACAAACCCACGATCCGACTGGGGCTTAGACATGGAATTGGCTCTGTATGCCTAAGCCAACCCACGAAATAGGCGTGCGGGCGCTCAGTCGGCCAGAGAGGCAGAATGCGCAAGCCAGGGATTGGCCTGGTCCCCTCTGTGTGCTATCAATCCTGCAACCGCAACCCTCAACTTAGTCCGATCTTAGACTGAGAATGAACTTTGTATCGCTTAGACTGGGGATGAACTCCGTATGCCTAAGCCAACCCATGAAATGAGCATGTGGGCGCTTAGCCGACTGGAGAGGCCGATCGAAGAGGCATAATGTGCAAGCTGGGGATCAACTCGTTCCTCCTCTGCGTCCTACCAATCCCAATGCCGGTCTTGCTATCACAACCCTCGATCCGACTGGGGCTTAGACATGGAATGAACTCTGTATGCCTAAGCCAACCTACGAAACGAGCGTGCGGGCACTCACCGGTCAAAGAGGTAGAATGCGCAAGCTGGGCATCAGCCCGATCCCTTACTGTGTGCTACCAATCCTGCTGCCGCAACCCTCCGTCCGGTCTGATCTTAGACTCAGAATGAACTCCGTATGCTTAGACATGGAATGAACTCGTATGCTTAGACATGGAATGAACTCCGTATGCCTAAGCCAACCCACGAAACGACCTTGCGGGTGCTCAGTCGGCAGGAAAGGCAAAATATGCAAGCGAGGATCGACCCGATCCCTCCTGCGTGCTGTTGATCCTACTACCGCAACCCTCGGTCTGGTCCATCTTAGACTGGGAATGAACTCCGTATGCCTAAGTCAACCCATGAAATGAGTGTTCGGGTGTTGAGTCGGTCAGAGAGGCATAATGCGCAAGTCAGGGATCGGCCTGGTCCCCCTCTACGTGCTACCGGTCCCGCTGCCATAACCCTCGGTTCGACTGGGGCTTAGACATAGAATGAACTCCCTATGCCTAAGCCAACCCACGAAATAGGCGTGCTGGCGCTCAGTCGATCGGAGAGGCAGAATGCATAAGCTGGGGACCAGCCCGGTCCCCCTGCATGCTATCGATGCTACTGCCACAACCCTCGGTCCGATCCGATCTTAGACTACGAATGAACTCTGTATGCTTAGACTGGGGATGAACTTCCGTATGCCTAAGCCAACCCATGAAAACGAGCGTGCGGGTACTCAATCGGTCGGAAAGGCATAATGCACAAAGCCGAGGATCAACCCGATCCCCCTCTTGTGTGCTATCGATCCCGCTGTCGGTCCTGCTGCCACAACCCTCGGTCCAGTTGGGGCTTAGACATGGAATGAATTCTGTATGCCTAAGCCAACCCATGAAATGAGTGTGCGGGTGCTCAGCCGACCGGGGAGGCAGAATGCGCAAGCCAAGAATCGACCTGGTCCCCTCTGCGTGCTATCGATCCTACTGTCGCAACCCTTGGTCTGGTCTGATCTTAGACTAGGAATGAACTCTGTATGCTTAGACTAGGGATGAACTCTGTATGCCTAAGTCAACCCACGAAACGAGCGTGCGGTCGCTTAGTCGGCCGGAGAGGCCGGTCGGAGAGGTAGAATGCACAAGTCAAGGATCAGCCCTGTCCCCCTGTGTCTGCTGATCCTACTATCGGTTTTGCTACTGCAACCCTCGATCCAATGTGATCTTAGACTGGGAATGAACTTCGTATGCTTAGACATGGAATGAACTTCGTATGCCTAAGCCAACCCACGAAACGAGCATGCGGGAGCTCAGTCGATTGGAGAGGTAGAATGCGTAAGTCAAGAACCGACTCGGTCCCCCCTGCGTGCTGTTGATCCTGCTACTGTAACCCTCGGTCGATCTAATCTTAGACTGGGAATGAACTCGTATGCCTAAGTCAACCCACGAAATGAGCATACGGGCGCTCAGCCGCTCGGAGAGGCAGAATGCGCAAGCCAGGGATCGACCCGATCCCCCTGCGTGCTGTCGATCCTATTGCCACAACCCTTAATCCGATCCGATCTTATACTGGGAATGAACTCTGTATGCTTAGACTGGGGATGAACTCCATATGCCTAAGTCCACCCACCAAATGAGCGTGCGGACGCTCAGTCGACCAGAGAGGCAAGATGCATAAGCCGGGAATCGAACGGGTGGTAGGTGGGTTCAAGCACATCTTCATATTTCTGCCATGCCAATGCCATTTTTATGGCTTGTAAATTCAAACAATGGTCCCCTAAGCCTTTATGTGAAGTTTCCTGGCAAGACGACCCGTTTTCTATTTTTCATGATTTTTGAAACTTTTTTAGGTTTGGGATTTTTTAAAATTTTTTTAGAAAGAGTTCTATACTCAAAATTGGTAGAGGTACTGCTTGTATTTTTGTTGGCATGCATAAAAAAATTTAGCTAAAAACTTGAAGTGGAGAAGATTTTGTGACCGTTTGAAAGAAGTGTCCCCATTTCAGACACTTTAATGGCTACTGGCAGCAAACCTATAAAATCTCAAATGCTCTTTAAGGGGGTGTGAGTTCTCGAGGTTTGATGAGGGATAGGGGGCCAATATAAGGGCCAAGTACCAGCACCTATCGCACATCATGTGCGCACACCCCCCGGCCCCCCCAATCGTCGAAACCCTCAATGCCTTCGGTTAGGCTCTCCGACGATGCTCCGGTGTATGGTTAGACATGGAATGAACTCCGTATGCCTAAGCCAACCCACAAAATGAACGTGTGGGTGCTCAGTTGACCGAAGAGGAAGAATGCGCAAGCCAGGGATTGGCCCGATCCCCATCTGCATGCTGCCGGTCCCGCTACCACAACCCTCGGTCCGTGGCCACTCCCTATGCCTAAGCCAACCCATGAAACGGGTGTGCGGGTGCTCAGCCAGCCAGAGAGGTAGAATGCACAAGCTGGGGATCGGCCCGATCCCCCTGCATGCTGTCGATCTTGCTATCGCAACCCTCGATCCGATTCGATCTTAGACTGGGAATTAACTCCGTATGGTTAGACTGGGGATGAACTCCGTATGCCTCAGTCAACCCACAAAATGAGCGTGCAGGTGTTTAGCCGACCGAAGATGTAGAATGCGAAAGTCGAGGATCAGACCGATCCCCCTCTGCGTACTGTCGGTCCCGCTGCCACAACCTCAGTCTGGTTGGGGCTTAGACATGGAATGAACTCCCTATGTCTAAGCCAACCCACAAAACGGGCGTGAGGGCGCTCAACCATCCGGAGAGGCGGAATGTGCAAGATAGGGATTGGCTTGATCTGGTTTGATCTGAGATAGGAAATGAACTCCGTATGCCTAAGTCAACCCATGAAACAAGCGTGCAGGTACTGAGCCAGCCAGAGAGGCATAATGCACAAGGCCGAGGACTCGGCCAGGATCCCCGTTGCGTGCCGTTCAGTCCTGCTGCCACAACCCTTCGATCGGCTGGGGCTTAGACACGGAATGAAACTACCCTATGGCTAAGCCAAACCACGAAATTGGCCGTGGCGGGTGCTCAGTCAGGCCCAGAGAGGCAGAATGCATAAGACGGGGATTGGCTCAAGTCCCTCCTACGTGCTACCGACTCCTGCCTGCCGCCACCCTCCGGTCCGGTTGGATCTTCAGATTGGGAGTGAACTCCATTGCTTAGCTAGAGATGAACTCCATATGCCTAAGTCACCCACCGAAACGAGCGTTAGCGGGCACTCAGTTTAGATCGGAGAGGTCAGTCAGAAAGGCCATAATGCAGCAAGCCGAGGATCAGCTCAGTTTCCCTCTGTGTGCTATCGATCCCACTCTCGATGCTGCTACCACAACCTCGGTTCGGCTGGGGCTTCGACATGGATAAACCTTCTGATCATCCTAACCCTCCGACGAAATGCCCGCATACGATGCACTTAGTGGGCTGGATAGGCAGAATCCATGTCAGTGTCGGCCTGAATCTCCCTGCGTGCTACCGATCCTGCTCGAGGGTCCTGCTATCAAACCCTTGGTCTAGTCATCTTAGACTGGGAATAATCGTACCTTAGAAATGGATGAACTCTGTATGCCAGCCTCCCAGCCGAGCGTGTGGGTGCTCACGCTAAGCAGAATCGTGCGGTGGACGGCCTGGTCCATCCTACGTGCTTGCAGTCCTGCTCTAACCCTTGTCTGATCGACAGATTGGGAATTGAACTTCGTATGTCGAAGCAACCCACAGTGAGACGTGCGGCGCTGAACTGTCGGTTGGCATAATCTGCACAGTCCGAGGATCGGGACCAATCCCCATCTGCGTGCTGCGGGTTGCTTGCATATGACTCGGTCCTGCTAGGGCTTAGACATGGAATGAACTCCCTATGCCTAAGCCAACCCATGAAACAGGCGTACGGGCGCTCAGCCGATCGGAGAGGCAGAATGCGCAAGCCGGGGATGCGCCTGATCCCCCCTGCGTGTTGTCGATCGCTACTGCAACCCTCAGTCTGGCCTGATCTTAGACTGGGAATGAACTTCGTATGCTTAGACCAGGGATGAACTCCTTATGCCTAAGTCAACCCACAAAACGAGTGTGCGGACGCTCAGCCGACCAGAGAGGCAGGATGCGCACGTCGAGGATCGAATGGGTGGTAGGTGGGTTCAAGCACATCTTCATATTTTTGCCCTGCCAATGCCATTTTTATGGCTTGTAAATTCATACAATGGTCCCCTACGCCTTCATGTGAAGTTTCGTGGCAAGACGACCCGTTTTCTATTTTTCATGATTTTCAAAACTTTTTACGGTTCAGGATTTTTTAAAATTTTTTTAGAAAGACTTTTGTCCACAAATTTGGTAGAGATGATCCTCATATTTTTTTTGGCATGCACAAAAAAATTCAACTAAAAAATCAAAGTGGAGAAGATTTTGTGTCCATTTGAAAAAAGTGTCCCCATTTCAGACACTTTAATGGCTACTAGCAGCAAACCTATAAAATCTGAAATGCTCTTTAAGGGGGTGTGAGTTCTCAAGGTTTGATGAGGGATAGGGGGCCAATATAAGGGCCAAGTACCAGCACCCATTGCACATCATGTGCGCACACCCCCAACCCTGCAATCGTCGGAACCCTAAATGCCGCCGGTTATGCTCTCCGGTGATGCTCTGGCGATGCTCCGGCGATGGTGGCTTGAGCGAAAAAAATGCGGCACCAGCACATGCCCAAGCCCAACATGTGCACCGTGGCTCAAACTCTTCGACTGGGAATGAACTCCATATGCTTAGATAAGGAATGAACTCTGTATGCCTAAGCTAACCCTTAAAACGAGCGTGCGGGCGCTCAGCCGGTCGGAGAGGCAG
>NW_019167949.1:16241332-16303915 GCF_002303985.1 Durio zibethinus | reverse complement strand
CGAGGTTTGATGAGGGATAGGGGGCCAATATAAGGGCCAAGTACCAGCACCCATCGCACATCATGTGCGCACACCCCCCGACCCCACCATCGTCGGAACCATTAATGCCGCTGGTTAGGCTCTCCGGCGATGCTCCGACGATGGTGCCCCGGGCAAAAAAAATACGGCACCAACACATCCCCGAGCCCAGCATGTGCACCGTTGCTCAAAATTTTAGACTGGGAATGAACTCCGTATGCTTAGACATGGAATGAACTCCATATGCGTAAGCCAACCAACGAAACGAGCGTGCGGGCGTTTAACCGGCCAGAGAGGCAGAATGCGCAAGCTGGGGATCAGCTGGATCCCCCTCTACGTGCTGTTGATCCTGCTGCTGCAACCCTCGGTCTGGTCTGATCTTAGACTGGGAATAAACTCCGTATGCATAAGTCAACCCACGAAACGAGCGTATGGGCACTGAGCCGGCCGAAGAGGCATATTGTGCAAGCCGGGGATCGACCCTGTCCCCTTCGACGTGTTGCTAGTCCTACTAGCACAGACCTCGGTCTGGCTGGGCCTTAGACATGGAATCAACGCCCTATGCCTAAGCCAACCCATCAAACGGGCATGCGGGCGCTCAGCCGATCGGATAGACAGAATATGCAAGTCGAGGATCAGCATGATCCCCCCCAATGTGCTGTTGATCCTACTACTGCAACCTCAGTCCGATCTGATCGTCTAGACTGGAATGAAACTCTGTATGCATAAGTCAACCCATGAAATGAGCGTGCGGGTGTTGAGCCGACAGAAGAGGCATAATGCGCAAGTCGGGGATCGACCCGATCCCCCTCTACGTGCTGCCAGTCCCGCTGCCACAACCCTCGGTCCGGCTAGGAGTGCTTAGACATGGAATGAACTCCCTATGCCTAAGCCAACCCATGAAATGGGCGTGTGGGCACTCAGTCGGCCAGAGAGGCAGAATGCGCAAGTCGGGGATCGGTTCAATCCCCCTGCATGCTGTCGATCCTGCTGTCGCAACCCTCGGTCCTGTCTGATCTTAGACTGGGAATGAACTCTGTATGCTTAGACTAGGGATGAACTCTGAATGCCTAAGTCAACCCATGAAAAGAGCGTGCGGGAGCTCAATCGACCGGAGAGGCCTAATGCGCAAGTCACGGATCAGCCTGATCCTCCTCTGCGTGCTACCGATCCCTCTACCGATCTTGTTGCCACAACCCTCGGTCTGGCTGGGGCTTAGACATGGAATGAACTCGGCATGCCTAAGCCAACCCACGAAATGAGCGTACGGGCGCTCAGCCGGTCAGAGAGGCAGATTGCGAAAGCCGAGGAACTACCCTGTCCCCCCTGCGTACTGTCGATCCTACTGCTGGTCCTGCTGCGGCAACCCTCGATCCGGTCTGATCTTAGACTGGAATGAACTCCGTACGCTTAGACATAGAATGAGCTCTATATGCCTAAGCCAACCCACGAAATGAGCGTGCCGACACTCAGCTGGTCGGAAGAGGCAGAATGCACAAATCGGGGATCAACTCGGTCCCCCTGCATGCTGTCGATCCTGCTGCCACAACCCTCGGTTCAATCCGATCTTAGACTGGGAATGAACTTCGTATGCCTAAGTCAACCCACAAAACAAGCATGTGGGCATTGAGCCGGTCGAAGAGGCATAATCCGTAAGTCCGGGATCGACCCGGTCCTCATCTACGTGCTGTCGATCCCGCTGCCACAACCCTCGGTCCAGCTGGGGCTTAGACATGGAATGAATTCCCTATGCCTAAGCCAACCCACGAAACGGGCATACGAGTGCTCAATCGGTCGGAGAGGCAGAATGCGCAAGCCGGGGATCGTACGGGTGGTCGGTGGGTTCAAGCACATCTTCGTATTTCTGCCATGCCAATGCCATTTTGTGGCTTGTAAATCCATACAATGGTCCCCTAAGCCTTCATGTGAAGTTTCATGGCAAGACGACCCATTTTTTATTTTTCACGATTTTTGAAACTTTTTGCAGTTCGGGATTTTTTAAAATTTTTTTAGAAAGATTTTTGTCCCCAAATTTGGTAGAGGTGATCCTTGTATTTTTATTGGCATGCACAAAAAAAATCAGCTAAAAACGTGAAGGGGAGAAGATTTTGTTACCGTTTGAAAAGTATCCCCATTTCAGACACTTTAATGGCTACTGGCAGCAAACCTATAAAATCTCAAATGCTCTTTAAGGGGGTGTGAGTTCTCGAGGTTTGATGAGGGATAGGGGGCAAATATAAGGGCCAAGTACCAGCACCCATCGCACATCATGTGTGCACACCCCCGGCCCCCCAATCGTCGGAACCCCCAATACCATCGGTTAGGTTCTCCAGCGATGCTCCGGCGATTGTGCCCCGGGCAAAAAAAAGGTGGCACCAGCACATGTCCGAGCCCAGCATGTGCACCGTGGCTCAAATCTTAGACTGGGAATGAACTCCGTATGCTTAGACATGGAATGAACTCCGTATGCTTAGACATGGAATGAACTCTGTATGCCTAAGCTAACCCACGAAATGAGCGTGCGGGCGCTCAGCCGACCGGAGAGGAGAATGCGCAAGCCGAGAATCAGCCTGGTCCCCCCCTATGTGCTATCGATCCTGCTACTACAACCCTTGATCTGGTCTGATCTTAGACTGGGAATGAACTCCGTATGCATAAGTCAACCCATGAAATGAGCGTGCGCGTGCTTAGCAGGTCGAAGAGGCATAATACGCAAATCGAAGATCGGCTCGATCCCCCTCTGTGTGCTGCCGATCCTGCTGTCACAACCCTCGGTCTGGCTGGGGCTTAGACATGGAATGAACTCTCTATGCCTAAGCCAACCCATCAAACGGGCGTGTGGGCGCTCAGACTGGGAATGAACTCTGTATGCTTAGACTGGGGATGAACTCTGTATGCCTAAGTTAACCGATGAAACAAGTGTGCGGGCGCTCAACCGACCGGAGAAGCTAGCCAGTGAGGCATATGCGCAAGTCAGGGATCAGCCTGGTCCCCCTCTGCGTGCTATCGATCCCGCTGTCGGTCTTGTTGCTACAACCCTTGGTCGACTGAGGCTTAGACTTGGAATGAACTCCTTATGCCTAAGCCAACCCACGAAATGGGCGTATGGGCACTCAGTCAGTCGGAGAGACAGAATGCACAAGTCGAGGATCGGCCCGATCCCCCATGCGTGCTACCGATCCTACTGTCGCAACCATCGATCCGGTTTGATCTTAGATTGGGAATGAAATCCGTATGCTTAGACTGGGGATGGACTCTGTATGCCTAAGTCAACCCACGAAACGAGCGTGTGGGCAGTCAGCCGACCGGAGAGGCCGACCGAAGAGGCACAATATGCAAGTCAGGGATCGACCTGGTCCCTCCCTTTGTGCTACCGATCCTGCTGCTGGTTCTGCTGCCGCAACCCTCGGTCTAGTCTGATCTTAGACTGGGAATGAACTCTGTATGCTTAGACATGGAATAAACTCCGTATGCCTAAGCCAACCCATGAAAAGAGCGTACGGGCGCTCAGCTGGCTGAAGAGGTAGAATGCGTAAGTCGGGGATCGGCCTGGTCACCCCCTGCATGTTGTCGATCCTGCTGCCTCAACCCTTGCTCCGATCCGATCTTAGATTGGGAATGAACTTCGTATGCCTAAGTCAACCCACGAAATGAGCATGCGGGCACTGAGCCGGTCGAAGAGGGATAATGTGCAAGCCAGGGACCGACTCGGTCCCCCTCTGCGTGCTGTCGGTCCCGCTGCCACAACCCTCGGTTCAGTTGGGGCTTAGACATGGAATGAACTCCCTATGCCTAAGCCAACCCACGAAACGAGCATGCGGGTGCTCAGCTGGCCGGAGAGGCAGAATGCGCAAGCCGGGGATCGACCCAGTCCACCATGCGTACTGTCGATCCTGCTACCGTAACCCTCAGTCTGGTCTGATCCTAGACTGGGAATTAACACCATATGCTTAGACTAGGATGAACTCCGTATGCCTAAGTCAACCCACGAAACGAGCATGCAGGCGATCAGTCAACCAGAAAGGCAGGATGCGCAAGCCGGGGATCAAACGGGTGTTAGGTGGGTTCAGGCACATCTTCATATTTCTACCATGCCAATGCCATTTTTATGGCTTGTAAATTCATACAATGGTCCCCTAAGCCTTCATGTGAACTTTCATGGCAAGACGACCTGTTTTCTATTTTTCATGATTTTCGAAAGTTATGAGGTTTGGGATTTTTTAAAATTTTTTTAGGAAGAGTTTTGTCCCCAAATTTGGTAGAGGTGATCCTTGTATTTTTTTTGGCATGCACAAAAAAATTCAGCTAAAAACTCGAAGTGGAGAAGATTTTGTGATCGTTTGAAAAAAGTGTCCCCATTTCAGACACTTTAATGGCTACTGGCAGCAACCTATAAAATCTCAAATGCTCTTTAAGGGGGTGTGAGTTCTCGAGGTTTGATGAGGGATAGGGGGCCAATATAAGGGCCAAGTACCAGCACCCATCACACATCTTGTGCGCATACCCC
Organism: Durio zibethinus; assembly: GCF_002303985.1. Next base: position 16,299,390 of record NW_019167949.1, on the reverse strand, counting down.
CCGGCCCCCCCAATCGTCGGAACCCCCAATGCTGCCGGTTACACTCTCCGACGAATGCTCCGGTGATGGTGCCCTGAGGGAAAAAAATGCGGCACCAGCACATGCCCAAGCCCAGCATGTGCACTGTGGCTCAAAATCTTAGACTGGGAAAGAACCACAAAACAAGTGTGCAGGCGCTTAACAGGCCAGAGAGGAAGAATCCGCAAGTCGGGGATCGACCCGGTCCCCCTTGCGTGCTGTCGATCCTGGTGCCGCAACCCTCAGTCTGGTCTGATCTCAGACTGGGAATGAACCCCGTATGCATAAGTCAACCCACAAATGAGTGTGCTGGCACTGAGCCGACCGAATAGGCATAATGCGCAAGCTGGGGATCGGCCCGATCCCCCTCTGCGTGCTACCGATCCCGCTACCACAACCCTCGGTCCGACAGGGGCTTAGACATGGAATGAACTCTGTATGCCTAAGCCAACCCATGAAATAGGCATGTGGGCACTCAACCGGTAGGAGAGGCAGAATGCATAAACCGGGGATCGGCCTAGTCCCCTGCGTGCTGTCGATCCTGTTGCCGCAACCCTCGGTCCGATCCGATCTTAGATTGGGAATGAATTTTGTATGCTTAGACTGAGGATGAACTCCGTATGCCTAAGTCTACCCATAAAACGAGCATGTGGGCGCTCAGTCGACTGGAGATGCCAGTCGGAGAGGCATAATGCGTAAGCCAGGGATCAACTCGGTCCCCCTCTGCGTGCTGTCGATCCTGCTTCTGGTCCTGCTCCCACAACCCTCGGTCTGGCTGGGGCTTAGACATGGAATGAACTCCGTATGTCTAAGCCAACCCACGAAACAAGCGTGTGGGCACTCAACCGACCAGAGAGGTAGAATGCGCAAGCCGGGGATTGTCTCGGTCCCCCCCTACGTGCTGCCGATCCTGCTGCTGGTCCTGCTGTCACAACCCTCGGTCTGATCCAGTCTTAGACTAGGAATGAACTCCGTATGCTTAGACATGGAATGAACTCCGTATGCCTAAGCGAACCCACGAAATGAGTGTGCGGGTGCTGAGTCGGCTGGAGAGGCGTAATGCGTAAGTCCCGTTGCCACAACCCTCGGTCTGGCTGCGACAGAGACATGGAATGAACTCCCTATGTCTAAGCCAACCCACGAAACGGGCGTGTGGGCGCTCAACCGACCGGAGAGGTAGAATGTGCAAGCCAGGGATCAACTCGGTCCCCCCTGCGTGTTATCGATCCTGCTATCGCGACCCTCGGTCTGGTCCAATCTTAGACTGGGAATGAACTCCGTATGCTTAGACTAGGGATAAACTCCATATGCCTAAGTCAACCCACGAAACGAGCGTGCTGGTGTTCAACCGGTCGGAGAGGCATAATGTGCCACCCAAAGATCGGCCCAGTCCCCTTCTGCGTACTGTCGATCCCGCTGTCGGTCCTGCTGCCACAACTCTCAGTTCGGTTGGGGCATAGACATGGAATGAACTCCGTATGCCTAAGCCAACCCATGAAACGAACATGCTGATGCTCAGTCAATCGAGGATTGGCTCGGTCCACCCCTGCGTGCTGCTGATCTTACTGCTGGTCCGACTGCCGCAACCTTCGGTTTGGTCCGATCTTAGATTGGGAATGAACTCCGTATGCTTAGACATGGAAAGAACTCTGTATGCCTAAGCCAACCCACAAAATAAGCGTGCGGGCGCTCAGCTAGCCGGATAGGTAGAATACGTAAGCCGGGGAACGACCCGGTCCCCCCTCCGAGTTGTCGATCCTGCTACCGCAACCCTTGATATGGTCTGATCTTAGACTAGGAATGAACTCCGTATGCTTAAGCCAACCCACGAAACGGGGGTGCGGGCGCTCAGCCGGCCGGAGAGGTAGAATGCACAAGCCGAGGATCGGCCAAGTCCCCCCTGCGTGCTGTCGATCCTTCTACCATAACCCTCGATCCGGTCAGATCTTAGACTGAGAATGCATTCCGTATGCTTAGACTGGGAATGAACTCCGTATGCCTAAGTCAACCCACGAAACAAGTGCGCGGGCGTTAAGCCTGCCAGAGAGGCATAATGCGCAAGCCAGGGATCGGCCCGATCCCCCTCTACCTGTAGGTGGTCCTGCTGCCACAACCCTTGGTCTGGCTGGGGCCTAGACATGGAATGAACTCCCTATGCCTAAGCCAACCCACGAAATGAGCTTGCGGGTGCTCAGTCGATCGAAGAGGCAGAATGCTCAAGCCAGGGATCGACCTGATCCCCCCCTGCGCGGTGTCGATCCTGTTACCGTAACCCTCGGTTCGATCTGATCTTAGACTAGGAATGAACTCCGTATGCATAAGTCAACCCACAAAATGAGCGTGCGGGTGCTGAGCCGACCGAAGAGGCATAATGCGCAAGCCGGGGATCGGCCCGGTCCCCCTCTGCTTGATGCTGGTCCCATTGCCACAACACTTGGTCCGGCTAGGGCTTAGACATGGAATGAACTCCCTATGCCTAAGCCAACCCACAAAACGGGCGTGCGGGCACTCAGTCGGCTGGAAAGGCAGAATGCGCAAGCCGGGGATCGACCCGATCCCCCCTACGTGCTGTCGATCCTGCTACCACAACCCTCGATCCGATCCGATCCTAGACTGGGAATGAACTCCGTATGCTTCAACTAGGAATGAACTCTGTATGCCTAAGTCAACCCACAAAACGAGCATGCGGGCGCTCAGCCGGCCTGAGAGGCATAATGTGCAAGTCAGGGATCGGCCTGATCCCCCGTTGCGTGCTACCGATCCCGCTGCCACAACCCTCAGTCCGACTGGGGCTTGGACATGGAACGAAATCCCTATGCCTAAGCCAACCCATGAAACGAGCGTACAGGTGCTCAGCCCATCGAAGAGGCAGAATGCGTAAGCCGACGATTGGCCCGGTCCCTCCTCTGTGCTGTAGATCTTGCTGCTTGTCCTCCTACCGCAACCCTCGGTCTAGACCGATCTTAGACTGGGAATGAATTCTGTATGCTTAGACATGGAATGAACTTCGTATGCCTAAGCCAACCCACGAAACGAGCGTACGGGTGCTCAACCAGCTGGATAGGCATAATCACAAGCTGGGGATCGGCCCGGTCCCCCCTTGCGTGCTGTCGATCCTGCTGCTGCAACCCTGGGTCCGGTCTGATCTTAGACTAGGAATGAACTCCGTATGTGTAAGTCAACCCATGAAACGAGCGAAGGGCGTTGAGCCAGCCGAAAAGGCATAATGCGTAAGCCAAAGATAAGCTCGGTCCCCCTCTGCGTGCTACCGGTCTCGCTACCATAACCCTCGATCCGACTAGGGCTTAGACATGGAATGAACTCCCTATGCCTAAGCCAACCCATTAAACGGGCATCCGGAGAGGCATAATGCATAAGCGGGGATCGACCCGATCCCCCCTACGTGCTGTCGATCCTGCTGCCGCAACCCTCAGTCTGGTCCGATCTTAGAATGGGAACGAACTCCGTATGCCTTAGTCAACCCACGAAATGAGCGTATGAGCATTGAGGCTGCCAGAGAGGCATAATGCGCAAGCTAAGGATCAGCCCGATCCCCCTCTACCTGCTGCCGATCCCGCTGCCACAACCCTCGATCCGGCTGGGGCTTAGACATGGAATGAACTCCCTATGCCTAAGCCAACCCACGAAATGGGCGTGCAGGTGCTCAATCAGCCGGAGAGGCAGAATGCACAAGCCGGGGATCGGGCCAGTCCCTCCTGCATGCTGCTGATCCAACTACCACAACCCTCGATCCGATCTGATCTTAGACTGGGAATGAACTCCGGTATGCTTAGACAGAGGGATGAACTCCGTATGCCTCAGTCAACCCACGAAACGAGCGTTGCGGTGCTCAACCGGCCGGAGAGGCATAATGCGCAAGTCGGGGATCAGCCCGGTCCCCCTCTGCATGCTGTCGATCCTGCTGTCCGGTCCTGCATCGGTCCTGCTACCACAACCCTTAGTCGGCTGGGGCTTCGACATGGAATGAACTCCGTATGCCTAAGCCAACCCACGAAACGAGTATGGGACGTTCAGCCGGTCGAAAAGGCAGAATGCGCAAGCCGGGGATCAGCTCAGTCCCCCCTGTATGATGTTGATCCTGCTGCTGGTCTTGCTTGGTCCAGTCCGATCTTAGACTAGGAATGAGGTCCGTATGCTTAGACATGGAATGAAATCCGTATGCCTAAGCCAACCCACGAAATGAGCGTGCGTGCGGGCGCTCAACCGGATGGAAAGGTAGAATGTGCAAGACGGGGATCGACCCGGTTCCCCCTACATGCTGTCGATCCTGCTACTGTAACCCTCAGTGCGGTTTGATCTTAGACTGGGAATGAACTTCGTATGCCTATGTCAACCCATGAAAGGAGCGTGCGGGCACTGAGCCGACCGAAGAGGCATAATGCGCAAGTCGGGGATCGACCCAGTCCCGCTGCCACAGCCTCGATCCGGTTGGGGCTTAGACATGGAATGAACTCCATATGCCTAAGCCAACCCATGAAACGGGTGTACGGGCGTCAGTTGGTCGGAGAGGCAGAATGCGCAAGCCGAGGATCGGCTCGGTCCCCTCTGCATGCTATCGATCCTACTGTCGTAACCCTCGATTCGATCCGATCTTAGACTGGGAATGAACTCTATATGCTTAGATTGGGGATGAACTCCGTATGCCTAAGTCAACCCACGAAACGAGCATGCGGGCACTCAGCCGACCAGAGAGGCAGGATGCGCAAGCCGAGGATCGAACGGATGGTAGGTGGGTTCAAGCACATCTTCATATTTCTGCCATGCCAATGCCATTTTTATGTCTTGTAAATTCATACAATGGTCCCCTAAGCCTTCATGTGAAGTTTCGTGGCAGGACACCCGTTTTCTATTTTTCACGATTTTTAAAACTTTTTGCGGTTCGTGATTTTTTAAAATTTTTTTAGAAAGAGTTTTGACCCCAAATTTGGTAGAGGTGATCCCTGTATTTTTTTTGGCATGCACAAAAAAATTCAGCTGAAAACTCAAAGTGGAGAAGATTTTGTGACCGTTTGAAAAAAGTGTCCCCATTTCAGACACTTTAATGGCTACTGGCAGCAAACCTATAAAATCTCAAATGCTCTTTAAGGGGGTGTGAGTTCTCGAGGTTTGATGAGGGATAGGGGGCCAATATAAGGGACAAGTACCAGCACCCATCGCACATCATGTGAGAACACCCCCCGGCCCCCACAATCGTCGGAACCCCCAATGTCGTCGATTATGCTTTCCGATGATGCTCCGACGATGCTCCGACGATGGTGCCCCAAGTGAAAAAAAATGTGGCAGCAGCACATGCCCGAGCCCAGCAAGTGCACCGTGGCTCAAAATCTTAGACTGGGAATGAACTCCGTATGCCTAAGCCAACCCACAAAACGAGCGTGCGGGCACTCAGTCGGTCGAGAGGCAGAATTCGTAAGTCGGGGATTGGCTTGATCCCCTACTGTGTACTGTCGATCCTGCTGCCGTAACCCTCGGTCTGGTCCAATCTTAGACTGGGAATGAACTCCGTATGCCTAAGTCAACCCATGAAATGAGTGTGTGGGCATTGAGCCGATCGAAGAGGCATAATATGAAAACCGAGGATCAACCCGGTCCCCCTCTGCGTGCTGCCGGTCTTGCTACCATAACCCTTGGTTCTGCTGGGGCTTAGACATGGAATGAACTCCCTATGCCTAAGCCAACCCATGAAACGGGCGTGCGGGTGCTCAGTCGGCCAAAGAGGCAGAATGCGCCAGCCGAGGATTGGCCCGGTCCCCCCTGCGTGCTGTCGATCCTATTGCCGCACCCCTCGGTCCAGTCTGATCTTAGATTGGGAATGAACTCCATATGCTTAGACTAGGGATGAACTCCGTATGCCTAAGTCAACCCACAAAACGAGCGTGCGGCCGCTCAGTCAGTCGGAGAGGCATAATGCATAAGCTGTGGATGAGCTCGATCCCCCTCTGCGTGCTATCAATCCCGCTGCCGGTCCTGCTGCCACAACCCTCAGTCCAACTGGGGCTTAGACATGGAATGAACTCCGTATGCCTAAGCCAACCCATGAAACGAGCGTACGGGTGCTCAGCCGGCCGGAGTGGTAGAATGAACAAGTCAGGGATCGATCCGATCTCCCCCTGCGTGCTGTCGATCCTACTACTGGTCCTACTGTCGTAACCCTCAGTTCGATCCGATCTTAAACTGGGAATGAACTCCGTATGCTTAGACATGGAATGAACTCCGTATGCCTAAGCCAACCCATGAAACAAACGTGTGTGCGGGCGATCAGCCGATCGAAAAAACAGAATGCGCAAGCTGGGGATCGGCCCGATCCCCCCTACGTGCTATCAATCCTACTGTCGTAACCCTCAGTTCGGTCTGATCTTAGACTAGGAATGAACTCTGTATGCCTAAGTCAACCCATGAAATGAGCCTATGGGTGCTGAGCCGAACGGACAGGCATAGTGTGCAAGCCAGGGATCGGCTCAGTCCCTCTCTATGTGCTGCCGATCCTGCTGCCATAACCCTCGGTTCGGTTGGGGCTTAGACATGGAATGAACTCTCTATGCCTAAGCCAACCCACGAAACGGGCGTGCGGGCGCTTAGCCTACCGGAGAGGCAGAATGCGCAAGCTAGGGATCGGCTCGATCCTCCTTGCATGCTGTCAATCCTACTGCCGCAACCCTTGGTTCGATCTGATCTTAGACTAGGAATGAACTCCGTATGCTTAGACTGGGGATGAACTCCGTATGCCTAAGTCAACCTACAAAATGAGCATTCGGGCGCTCAGCCGACCAGAGAGGCAGGATGCGCAAGCCGAAGATCGAACGGATGGTAGGTGGGTTCAAGCACATCTTTATATTTTTGCCATGCCAATGCCATTTTTATGGCTTTTAAATTCATACAATGGTCCCCTAAGCCTTCATGTGAAGTTTCGTGGCAAGACGACCCGTTTTCTATTTTTCATGATTTTTGAAACTTTTTACGGTTTGGGATTTTTTAAATTTTTTTAGAAATAGTTTTTCCCCAAATTTGGTAGAGGTGATCCTTGTATTTTTGTTGGCATCCACAAAAAGAATTCAGCTAAAAACTCAAAGTGGAGAAGTATTTGTGACCATTTGAAAAAAGGGTCCCCATTTCAGACACTTTAATGGCTACTGGCAGCAAAACTATAAAATTTCAAATGCTCTTTAGGGGGTGTGAGTTCTTGAGGTTTGATGAGGGATAGGGGGCCAATATAAGGGCCGAGTACCAGCACCCATCGCACATCATGTGCGCACACCCCCTCGGCACCCCCAATTGTCGAAACCCCAAATGCCGTCGGTTAGGCTCTCCGACGATGCTCCGGTGATGGTGCCCCGGGCAAAAAAAATACGGCAGCAGCACATGCCTGAGCCCAGCATGTGCCCCGTGGCTCAAAATCTTACACTGGGAATGAACTCCGTATGCTTAGACATGGAATGAACTCAGTATGCTTAGACATGGAATGAACTCCGTATGCCTAAGCCAACCCACGAAATGCACGTGCGGCCGCTCAACCGACCAGAGAGACAGAATGCGTAAGTCAGGGATCGGCTCGGTCCCCCCTGCATGCTATCGATCATACTACTGGTCCTGCTGCCTATGCCTAAGCCAACCCATGAAATGGGCGTGTGGGCACTCAATCGGCCAGAGAGGCAGAATGCGCAAGTCGGGGATCGGTTCAGTCCCCCTGCATGCTGTCGATCCTGCTGTCGCAACCCTCGGTCCGGTCTGATCTTAGACTGGGAATGAACTCTGTATGCTTAGACTTGGAATGAACTCCGTATGCCTAAGCCAACCCACGAAATGAGCGTACGGGTGCTCAACCAGCCAGAGAGGCAGAATGCACAAGCTAAGGACCGGCCTGAGCCCCCCTGTGTGCTGTCGATCATGCTGCCGTAACCCTCGACCCGGTCCGATCTTAGACTAGGGATAAACTTCGTATGCCTAAGTCAACCCATGAAACGAGAGTGTGGGCGCTCAGTCGGTCGGAGAGGCATAATGTGCAAGCCGGGGATCAGCTCGATCCCCCTCTGCGTGCTGCCGATCCTACTACCGGTCCTGTTGCCATAACCCTCGGTCCGACTGGGGCTTAGACATGGAATGAACTCCGTATGCCTAAGCCAACCCACGAAATGAGCGTGCGGGCTCTCAGCCGGCCGGAGAGGTAGAATGTGCAAGCCGGGGATCAGTCTGGTCCCCATTCTATGTGCTACCGATCCTGCTACCGCAACCCTTGGTCCGACTGGGGCTTAGACATGGAATGAACTCCCTATGCCTAAGCCAACCCATGAAACGGGCATGCGAGCGCTTAGCGGCCGGAGAGGCAGAATGTGCAAGCCAGGGATCGGCCCGATCCCCCCTGCGTGCTGCCGATCCTGCTGCCACAACCCTCAATCCAGTCAGATCTTAGACTAGGAATGATCTCCGTAAGCTTAGACTGGGGATGAACTCCGTATGCCTAAGTCAACCCACGAAATGAGCGTGCAGGCGCTCAACCGACTAGAGAGGCAGGATGCGCAAGCCGGGGATCGAACGGGTGGTAGGTGGGTTCAAGCACATCTTCATAATTCTGCCATGCCAATGCCATTTTTATGGTTTCAAATTCATACAATGGTCCCCTAAGCCTTCATGTGAAGTTTCGTGGCAAGACGACCGGTTTTCTATTTTTCATGATTTTCCAAACTTTTTACGGTTCGGGATTTTCTAAAATTTTTTTAGAAAGAGTTTTGTCCCCAAATTTGGTAGAGGTAATCCTTGTATTTTTTTTGGAATGCACAAAAAAATTCAGCTAAAAACTAGAAGTGGAGAAGATTTTGTGACCGTTTGAAAAAAGTGTCCCCATTTCAGACACTTTAATGGCTACTGGTAGCAAACTTATAAAATCTCAAATGCTCTTTAAGGGGGTGTGAGTTCTCGAGGTTTGATTAGGGATAGGGGGCCAATATAAGGGTGAAGTACCAGCACCCATCGCACATCATGTGCGCACACCCCCTGAGCCTCGAATCGTCGGAACCCTCAATGCCTTCCGTTAGGCTCTCCGATGATGCTCCGACGAAGCTGCGGCGATGGTGCCCTAGGTAAAAAAAAAGTGGCAGCAGCACATGCCCGAGCCCAGCATGTGTACCGTGGCTCAAAATCTTAGACTGGGAATGAACTCCGTATGCTTAGACATGGAATGAACTCCGTATGCCTAAGCCAACCTATGAAACGAGCGTACGGACGCTCAGCCAGCCGAAGTGGCAGAATGCGCAAGTCGGGGATCGGCTCGGTCCCCCCTGTATGCTATCAATCCTGCTGCCACAACCCTCGGTCCGATCCGATCTTAGACTGGGAATGAGCTTCGTTTGCATAAATCAACCCACGAAACGAGCGTGCAGGCCCTGAGCCAGTCGAAGAGGCATAATGCGCAAGCTGGGGATTAGCCCGGTCCTCTTCTGCGTGCTACCGGTCCCGCTGCCACAACCCTCAGTCCGGCTGGGGCTTAGACATGGAATGAACTCCTTATGCCTAAGCCAACCCATGAAACAGGCGTACGGGCGATCAGCCGATCGGAGAAGCAGATTTCGCAAGCCAAGGATCGGCCTGGTCCCCCTTCCGTGCTGCCAATCCTGCTACCGCAACCCTCGGTCCGATCCGATCTTAGACTGGGAATGAACTTCGTATGCTTAAACATGGAATGAACTCCGTGTGCCTGAGCTAACCCATGAAACGAGCGTGCGGGCGCTCAGCCGGTCGAAAAGGTGTAACGCGGAAGTCGAGGATCAGCTCGGTCCCCCTCTACGTGCTGTCGATCCCGCTGTCGGTCTTGCTGCCACAACCCTCGGTCCAGCTGGGGCTTAGACATGGAATGAACTCCATATGCCTAAGCCAACACATGAAATGAGCGTGCGGCCACTCAGCCGGCTAGAATGGCAGAATGCGTAAGCCAAGGATCAACCCGGTCCCCCCTGTGTGCTGTCGATCCTACTGCTGCAACCCTCCATCCAGTCTGATCTTAGACTAAGAATGAATTTTGTATGCCTAAGTCAACCCACGAAACTAGTGTGTAGGCGCTGAGCTGGCCAGAGAGGCATAATGCGTAAACCAGGGATTGGCTCGATCCCTCTCTGTGTGCTAACAGTCCCGCTGCTACAATCCTCAATCCGACTGGGGCTTAGACATGGAATGAACTACCTATGCCTAAGCCAACCCACGAAACAGGCGTGTGGGTGCTCAACCGACCGAAGAGGCAGAATGCGCAAGCTAGGGATCGGCCCGGTCCCCTCTGCGTGCTACCGATCCTGTTGCTGGTCCTGCTGCCGCAAACCTCGGTCCGGTCTGATCTTAGACTGCGAATGAACTCCGTATGCTTAGACATGGAATGAACTCTGTATGCCTAAGCCAACCCACGAAACGAGCATGCGGGCGGGCGCTCAGCTGACCGAAGAGGTAAAATGTGCAAGTCGGGGATCGGCCCGGTCCCCCACTGCGTGCTGTTGATCCTGCTGCCGCAACCCTCGGTCCGGTCCGATCTTAGACTGGAAATTAACTTCGTATGCGTAGGTCAACCCACGAAACGAGCGTGCGGGCGCTGAGCCAGCATGAGAGGCATAATGCATAAGCCGGGGATCAGCCCGGTCCTCCTCTGTGTGCTGTCGGTCCCGCTACCACAACCTTCGGTTCGGTTGGGGCTTAGACATGGAATGAACTCCCTATACCTAAGCCATCCCACGAAACGGGCGTGTGGGCACTCAACCGATCGGAGAGGCAGAATGCGCAAGCCGGGGATTGGCTCGGTCCCTCCTACGTGATACCGATCCTACTACTGGTTCTGCTGCCACAACCCTCGGTCCAGTCCAATCGTAGACTGGGAATGAACTCCATATGCTTAGACATGGAATGAACTCCGTATGCCTAAGCCAACCCACGAAACGAGCGTGCGGGCGCTTAGTCGGTTGGAAAGGCAGAATGCTCAAGTCGGGGACTAGCCCAATCCCCCCTGTGTGCCGTCGATCCTACTACCGCAACCCTTGGTCTGGTTCGATCTTAGACTAGGAATGAACTCTGTATGCCTAAGTTAACCCACAAAATGAGCGTGCGGGTGTTGAGCTAATCGGAGAGGCATAATGCGCAAGTCGAGGATCGACCTGATCCCCCTCTGCATGCTATCGGTCCCGTTGCCACAACCCTCGATCCGGTTGGGGCTTAGACATGGAATGAACTCCCTATGCCTAAGCCAACCCACAAAATGGGGGTGCGGGCGCTCAGCCGACCGGAGAGGTAGAATGCGCAAGCCGGGGATCAACCTGATCCCCCCTACGTGCTACTGATCTTGCTGCCCCAACACTCGATCTCGATCCGATCTTAGATTGAGAATGAACTGCATATGCTTAGACTGGGGATGAACTCCGTATGCCTAAGTCAACCCACGAAACGAGTGTCCGGACGCTCAGCCGACCAGAGAGGCAGGATGCGCGAGCCGGGATCGAACAGGTGGTAGGTGGGTTCAAGCACATCTTCATATTTCTGCCGTGCCAATGCCATTTTTATGGCTTTTAAATTCATACAATGGTCCCCTAAGCCTTCATGGGAAGTTTCGTGGCAAGACGGCTCGTTTTCTATTTTTCATGATTTTCAAAACTTTTTGTGGTTTGGGATTTTTTTAAATTTTTTTAGAAAGAGGTTAGTCCCCAAAATTGGTAGAGGTGATCCTTGTATTTTTGTTTGCATGCACAAAATAATTCAGCTAAAAACTCAAAGTGGAGAAGATTTTATGACCGTTTGAAAAAAGTATCCCCATTTCAAACACTTTAATGGCTACTGGCAGCAAACCTATAAAATCTCAAAGGCTCTTTAAGAGGGTGTGAGTTCTCGAGGTTTGAAGAGGGATAAGAGGCCAATATAACGGCCAAGTACCAGAACCCATTGCACATCATGTGCGCACACCCCCCGGCCCCCTCATCGTCAAACGATGCTCCGGCGATGGTGCCTCAGGCGAAAAAAATGCGGCACCAGCTCATGCCCAAGCCCAACATGTGCACCGTGGCTCAAACTCTTAGACTGGGAATGAACTCTGTATGCTTAGACATGGAATGAACTCTGTATGCCTAAGCCAACCCACGAAATGAGCGTGCGGGCGTTCAGCCAGTCGGAGAGGCAGAATGCGCATGCCAAGGATCGACCCGGTCCCCCTCTATGTGCTACCGATCCTGCTGCCACAACCCTCGGTCCGGCTGGGGCTTAGACATGGAATGAACTTCGCATGCCTAAGCCAACCCACGAAATGAGTGTGCGATTGTTCAGCCAGCTGAAGAGGCATAATACGCAAGTCGAGGATCAGCCCGATCCCCCCTGCGTGCTGTCGATCCTGCAGTTGGTCCTGCTACCGTAACCCTCGGTCCGATCCAATCTTAGACTAGGAATTAACTTCATATGCTTAGACATGGAATGAACTCCGTATGGCTAAGCCAACCCATGAAACGAGCGTGCGGGCACTCAGTCAGCCAGAGAGGCAGAATGCGCAAGCTGGGATCGACCCGATCCCACCTACGTTCTGCCAATCCTGCTCTCGTATCCCTCGGTCTGATCTGATCTTAGACTGGGAATGAACTCCGTATGCTTAGACTGGGGATAAACTTTGTATCCTAAGTCAACCCATGAAACGAGCATGCGGGCACTCAACCGACTGGAGAGGCAGAATGTGTAAGTCAGGGATTGGCCCAATCCCCCCTTACGTGCTACCGATCCTGCTCCTGGTCCTGCTATCGCAACCCTCAGTTCGGTCTGATCATAGACTGGGAATGAACTCCGTATGCTTAGCATGGAATGAACTCCGTATGCCTAAGCCAACCCATGAAACGAACGTGCAGGGGCTCAGCCTGCCGGAGAGGCAGAATGCACAAGCCGGGACCAGCCCCTTCCCCCCTGCGTGCTATCGATCCTGCTACCGTAACCCTCGTTTCAATCCGATCTTACACTGGGAATGAACTTCTATGCCTAAGTCAACCCACGAAATCAAGCATTGAGGTGCTGAGCCTGTCGGAGAGGCATAATGCGCAAGCCGGGGATCAGCCCAGTCCCGTTCTACGTGCTGCCGATCCTGCTACCAAAACCCTCGATCCAGCTGGGGCTTAGACATGGAATGAACTCCCTATGCCTAAGCCAACCCACGAAACGGGCGTGCGGGCGCTCAGTTGGCCAAAGAGGCAGAATGCATAAGCCGGGGATCGGCCCGGTCCCCCCTGCGTGTTGTCGATCCTACTGCCACAACCCTCGGTCTGGTCTGATCTTAGATTGAGAGTGAACACCGTATGCTTAGATGGGGGATGAACCCCATATGCCTAAGTCAACCCCTGAAATGAGCGTGCGGGCGTTCAGCCGATCGGAGAGGCTTAATGCGCAAGCCAGGGATCAACCCTGTCCCCTCTTTGCGTGCTGTCGATCCCGCTGCCAATCCTATTGCCACAACCCTCGGTTCGACTGGTGCTTAAACATGGAATAAACTCCGTATGCCTAAGCCAACCCATGAAATGAGCGTGCTGGTGCTCAGTCGGTCGGAGAGGCAGAATGCGCAAGCCGGGAATCAACCCGATCCCCCCTACATGCTGTTGATCCTGCTATTGGTCTTGTTGTCGTAACCCTCGATCTAGCCCAATCTTAGACTGGGAATGAACTCCATATGCTTACACATGGAATGAACTCCGTATGCCTAAACCAACTCACGAAACGAGCGTGCAGGTGCACAACCGATCGGAGAGGCAGAATGCGTAAGTCGATGACCGACCCGATCACCCCCTGCATGCTATCAGTCCTGCTACCGCAACCCTCAGTCGGTCCAATCTTAGACTAGGAATGAACTCCGTATGCCTAAGTCAACCCATGAAATGAGCGTGCGGGCACTGAGCCGACCGAAGAGGCATAATGCGTAAGTCGGGGATCAACCCGGTTCCCCACTACGTGCTGCCGGTCCCGCTGCCACAACCCTGGATCCAGCTGGGGCTTAGACATGGAATGAACTCCCTATGCCTAAGCCAACCCACGAAACGGGCGTGCGGGCACTCAGCCAGCTGGAGAGGCAGAATGCGCTTGCTATCGATCCTGCTGTCGCAACCCTCGGTCCGGATCCGATCGTAGAATTGGAATGAACTCTGTCTACTTAGATTGGGGATGAACTCTGTATGCCTAAGTCAACCCACAAAACAAGCGTGCAGGCGCTCAGCCGGTCGGAGAGGCATAATGCGTAAGTCGAGGATCATCCTGGACCCCCTCTGCGTGCTGTCGATGCCACTGCCGGTCCTACTGCCACAACCCTCGGTTCGGCTGGGGCTTAGACATGGAATGAACTCTGTATGACTAAGCCAACCAACGAAACAAGCATGCGGGCACTCAGTCGGCCGGAGAGACAGAATGCGCAAGCCGAGGATCGGCCCGATCACCCCCTGCATGCTGCCGATCCTACTGCTGGTCCTGCTGTCGCAAGCCTTGGTCCGGTCTAATCTTAGACTAGGAATGAACTTCGTATGCTTAGACATGGAATGAACTCCGTATGCCTAAGCCAACCCACGAAGCGAGCGTGCGGGCGCTTAGCCGATCGGAGGGGCAAAAGTGCAAGCCGGGGACCGACCCGGTGCCCCCTACGTGCTATCGATCCTACTGTCGTAACCCTCGGTCTGGTCTGATTTTAGAATGAGAATGAACTCCGTATGCCTAAGTCAACCCGTGAAACAAGTATGCGGGCACTGAGCCGACCGAAGAGGCATAATGCACAAGCCGGGGATCAGCCCGGTCCCCCTCTGCGTGCTGCTGGTCCCGCTGCCACAACACTCGGTCTGGCTGGGGCTTAGACATGGAATGAACTCCCTATACCTAAGCCAACCCATGAAACGGGAGTACGGGCGCTCAGTCGGCCGGAGAGGCAGAATGCGCAAGCTGGGGATTGGCTCGATCCCCCCTACATGCTATCGATCCTGCTGTCGCAAACCTCGGTCCGATCTGATCTTAGACTGGGAATGAACTTCGTATGCTGAGACCGGGGATGAACTCCGTATGCCTAACTCATCCCACAAAACATGCGTGCAGATGCTCAGCTGACCAGAGAGGCAGGATGCGCAAGCCAGGGATCGAACGGGTGGTAGGTGGGTTCAAGCACATCTTCATATTTCTGCCATGCCAATGCCATTTTTATGGCTTGTAAATTCATACAATGGTCCCCTAAGCCTTCATGTGAAGTTTCGTGGCAAGACGACCCGTTTTCTATTTATCATGATTTTTGAAACTTTTTACGGTTCGAGATTTTTTAAAATTTTTTTAGAAAAGTTTTGTCCCCAAATTTGGTAGAGGTGATCCTTGTATTTTTGTTGGCATGCACAAAACAATTCAGCTAAAAACTCGAAGTGGAGAAGATTTTGTGACCGTTTGAAAAAAGTGTCCCCATTTCAGACACTTTAATGGCTACTGGTAGCAAACCTATAAAATCTCAAATGCTCTTTAAGGGGGTGTGAGTTCTCGAGGTTTGATGAGGGATAGGGGGCCAATATAAGGGCCAAGTACCAGCACCCATTGCACATCCTGTGCACACACCCCCCGGCCCCCCCAATCGTCGGAACCCCCAATGTCACTGGTTAGGCTCTCCGATGATGCTCCGATGATGCCCCGACGATGGTGCCCTGGGCGAAAAAAATGTGGCACCAGCATATGCTCGAGCCCAGTATGTGCACTGTGGCTCAAACTCTTAGACTGGGAATGAATTCCGTATGCTTAGACATGGAATGAACTCCGTACGCCTAAGCCAACCCACGAAACGAGTGTGCGGGCGCTCAGCTGATCGGAGAGGCAGAATGTGCAAACCGGGAATCAACCCGATCCCCCTCTGCATGCTACCGGTCCTGCTGCCACAACCCTCAGTCTGACTGGGGCTTAGACATGGAATGAACTCCCTATGCTTAAGCCAACCCATGAAACGGGTGTACGGGCACTCAGCCGGCCGGGGAGGCAGAATGCGCAAGTCGGGGATCGGCCTGGTCCCCCCTGTGTGCTGTCGATCCTAGACTGGGAATGAACTCCGTATGCTTAAACATGGAATGAACTCCGTATGCCTAAGCCAACCCATGAAATGAGCGTGCGGGCGCAAGCCGGGGACTGGCCCGGTCCCCTCTGCGTGCTGTCGATCTACAGCCATAACCCTCAGTCCGGTTCGATCTTAGACTGGAAATGAACTCCGTATGCATAAGTCAACCCACGAAACAAGCACGTGGGCGCTGAGCCATCCGAAGAGGCATAATGCGTAAGATGGGGATCGACTCGATCCCCCTCTGCGTGCTACCGATCCCGCTGCCACAACCCTTGGTCCAGCTAGGGCTTAGACATGGAATGAACTCCCTATGCCTAAGCCAACCCACAAAATGGGTGTATGGGTGCTCAGCCGGCTGGAGAGGCAGAATGCGCAAGCGGGGATCGGCCTGGTCCCCCTACGTGCTGCCGATCCTGCTGTCGCAATGCTCGATCCGGTTCGATCTTAAACTAGGAATGAACTTCGTATGCTTAGACAGGGGATGAACTCCATATGCCTAAGTCAACCCACGAAATGAGCGTGCGGGCGCTCAGCCGACCAGAGAGGCAGGATGCGCAAGCCGGGGATCGAACGACCGGTAGGTGGGTTCAAGCACATCTTCATATTTCTGTCATGCCAATGCCATTTTTATGGCTTGTAAATTCATACAATGGTCCCTAAGCCTTCATGTGAAGTTTCGTGGCAAGACAACCCGTTTTCTATTTTTCACAATTTTTGAAACTTTTTGCAGTTCGAGATTTTTTAAAATTTTTTTGGAAAGTGTTTTGTCCCCAAATTTGGTATAGGTGATCCTTTTATTTTTTTGGCACGCACAAAAAAATTCAGCTAAAAAATCGAATTGGAGAAGATTTTGTGATCGTTTGAAAAAAGTGTCCCCATTTCAGACACTTTAATTGCTACTTGCAGCAAACCTATAAAATCTCAAATGCTCTTTAAGGGGGTGTGAGTTCTCGAGGTTTGATGAGGGATAAGGGGCCAATATAAGGGCCAAGTGTCATGCCCTAGGCGGGCACGCCAGGCACATCAGGCGCCCCAACAAGCGAGCCAGAGTTTAAGGCTCGTAGACCAACCGTGCTGGCGGGTATCTGTGCACAAAGCCTAGCATGCTACCGATCCTGCTGCCATAACCCTCGGTCTGATCCGATCTTAGACTGGGAATGAACTCCGTATGCTTAGATTGGGGATGAAATTCATATTCCTAAGTCAACCCATGAAACGAGCATGCGGGCGCTTTGTCGACCGGAGAGGCCGGTCAAAGAGGCATAATGTGCAAGGCGGGGATCAGCTCGGTCCCCCTCCGCATGCTGCCGATCTCACTGTCGATCTTGTTGCCACAACCCTCAGTCCGACTGGGGCTTAGACATGGAATCAACTCCGTACGCCTAAGCCAACCCACAAAACAAGCATGCGGGTGCTCAGTCGATCAGAGAGGCAGAATGCGCAAGCTGAGGATCGACCTGGTCCCCCCTGCGTGCTGTCGATCCTGCTGTTGGTCCTGCTGCCACAACCCTCGATCCGATCTGATCTTAGACTGGGAATGAACTTTGTATGCTTAGACATGGAATGGACTCCATATGCCTAAGCCAACCCACGAAATGAGCGTGCGGGCGCTCAGCTGGCCGGAGAGGCAGAATGCGCAACCCAGGGATCGGTCTAGTCCCTCCTGCATGCTGTCGATCTTGCTGCCACAACCCTTGGTTCGGTCTGATCTTAGACTAGGAATGAACTCCGTATGCCTAAGTCAACCCACAAAACGTGTGTACGGGCGCTAAGCCGATCGGAGAGGCATAATACGCAAACCGAGGATCGGCCCGATCCCCCTCTACGTGCTATCAGTCCCGCTACCACAACCCTCGATTCGGTTGGGGCTTAGAAATATGCCTAAGCCAACCCATGAAATGGGCATGCGGGCGCTCAACCTGTCGGAGAGGCAGAATGCGTAAGCCAGGGATTGGCCCCGTCCCCCCTGCGTGCTGTCGATCCTACTACCACAACCCTTGGTCTTATCCAATCTTAGACTTGGAATGAACTTCATATGCTTAGACTGGGGATGAACTCTGTTGCCTAAGTCAACCCACAAAACGAGCGTGCAGGCGCTTAGTCGACCAGAAAGGCAGGATGCGCAAGTCGGGGATCGAACGGGTGGTAGGTGGGTTCAAGCACATCTTCATATTTCTGTGATGCCAATGCCATTTTTATGGTCTGTAAATTCATACAATGGTCCCCTAACCGTTCATGTGAAGTTTCATGGCAAGACGACCCATTTTCTATTTTTCATGATTTTTGAAATATTTTGCGGTTCGGGATTTTTTTAAAAATTTTTTAGAAAGAGTTTTGTCCCCGAATTTGGTGGAGGTGATCCTTGTATTTTTGTTGTCATGTAAAAAAAAATTCAGCTAAAAATGCGAAGTGAAGAAGATTTTGTGATCGTTTGAAAAAAGTGTCCCATTTCAGACACTTTAATGGCTACTGGCAGCAAACCTATAAAATCTCAAATGCTCTTTAAGGGGGTGTGAGTTCTCAAGGTTTGATGAGAGATAGGGGGCCAATATAAGGGCCAAGTGTCACGCCCTGGGTAGGAGTGCCAGGCACATCTGGCGCACCAGCAGGCGAGTCAGAGGTTGAGGCCCACAGATCAGGCGTGCTGGCAGGTATATGCACGCAAACCCTAGCAAACGAGTTCAGAACACCCGCCCAACTTGTAGGCCAGCCCGTGAGACCAAGGCCTAGCATACAAGCTGCCCACACCACATCCAAAAGGGCCCAAGGTGCTGGACAAGTAAGGGAAGCTTCTAGAAGCAGGCAGGATCAGCAGCAGCATCCTGGCAGATTTGGTTGACCCTAAAATTCAGGAGTTAGCATCCTGATTGATTGTAATATGTATAATCCCATGATTTTAGGCTTTATTCAAGGGATATTGCCATTAAGTGTAAGCTGGAGCCTCAACTACAAATAGAGAGCTGCTCCTCCCTTATTTGTACACCATCAAACACTTCTGTTTCAGTGAATACATGAGCATTTCCAGATTTCTACCTTCTTATCCTGTTTCTCTTTAACTTGTGTAATCAGCCCTTCTTGTTGTTCTAGTGCCCGTACGCTTGTGTTTTAGGCTGACTTAGGCATAAAGGAGGAGATTCTAAGCCTAAGGCCGTACAGTTTCTGAGTCTAAGGTCGGAGCCCATGACAGTTGGTATCAGAGCAAGTTCGATTCTGTGTGTTTGTGTTATGCAGGTTAGAGGAGATGGCATCCCAAAGTGACGCTGCTAACCAACAACTAGAGGCCCAGGAGCATGGGCGTGGAAGAGGGAGGAAAGCCAGTTCTAGAGATATCTGGTCTACCATGGACGGTAGGCTGGCCAAGGTGGAGGTGACCATGGGTGACATGGGGGAAAAGCTTGAAGGGGTAGAGACTCACATTGCATCACTAGACTCCATGGGGGAGGAGATCCAAAGTGAGCTGCAAGCTGCTCTCAACAAAGGCTTAGACGTGTTCACCCAAAAGAATCAGACCTGAGAGGCTGAAGTGTTGACCTTGCGCGATGGCATGGAGGCCATGCGCCAGTGGATGGAGGAGCTTACCAGTGACCTCGTTGCTTGCAAGACTGCCATTGGGAATGGCATGTTTGCTGGAGTGTCCAAGTCCAGATTGGATATCCCCAAGCCTAAGGAGTTCAAGGGAACTAGGGCGGCCAAAGAAGTAGATAACTACCTTTAGGGTATGGAGCAGTACTTCCAGGCCATGGGCATGTAAGACGAGGTGATAAAGGTAAGCACTGCTGCTATGTATCTCACTGATGTAGCCTTATTGTGGTAGAGGCACAAGTGTGATGATGTCAGGCATGGGAGTGCCAAGATTGGAACCTGGGCAGAGTTCCAAAAGGAGTTCAGAGAATAATTTTACCCGGAGTATGCCGATGATGAGGTACGGGCAAAGTTACGTAGGCTGAGCCAGCAAGGGGACATAAGGGAGTATGTTCAAAAATTCTCTGAACTGATGCTACAGATCTCGGATCTAGGTGAGAAGGACACCTTATTTGCTTTCATGGATGGGCTGAAGCCGTGGGTGAAGTATGAGCTACAAAAGAGAGGAGTTCATGACTTGGCTAAAGCCATGACTACTGTCGAGGCCTTGATAGAGTTCAAGCCTCTGAACAAGTTCGAGTCTACCAAGCCTAAAGGTAAGGGCAGGGATAATAGGGACCGGAAGAAGCAGTCCAAGGGGAGGGACCAGACCAAGGATGGCGGGAGGAAGCCACCAGCAGGCAAGTGGAAAGCAAAAGGGGACCGAGAGCCACCAGCATGCTACCTATGTGGAGGGAGCCACATAGCGTGCAATGGCTATAGAAGGGCAAGCTAGCTACTATAGACAAGGAGTCTGATGAGGAGCCAGAGTCAGGGGCAGCAAAGCTTGGGTCATTGGTGCTCAATGCTATCCAGAACAAGGGGAGTCGTAAGCCAAAGGGCTTGACGTTTGTGGATCTGAAGGTTACGGGTCAGAAGGTGAGTGCACTGGTGGACACAGGTGCCTCACATCTTTTTATTTCAAGTGATAGAGCCCAGAAGCTCAGACTAAAGGTGTAGAAAGGGATTGGTACCATCAAAATGGTGAACTCCAATGAAGTTCCAGCCATTAGAGTAGCGCGGGGAGTGGAGTTACAGCTTGGAGATTGGAAAGGCAAGGAGATCATTGAGGTAATACCCTTTGACGACTATGAGTTTGTGATTGGGTTGGATTTCCTTGTTCGGATTAACGCCCTCCTTATGCCTTTTGCCGATTGTGTTTACATCTTGGATGCACGGTGCCAATGCCTAGTGCCATTGAGGAGAGGGTCTGGAGTTGGGTCGCGGGTGGTGTCAGCCATCCAATTTGCCAAGGCGGTAAGCAGACAAGAAGACACCTTCTTGGCAGCCCTAAAATATGATGAGCCAAGGAGAAGGAGACTGAGTCACCCTTGGAGGTGCTAAAGGTGCTGAAGACCTTTAGTGATGTGATGCCCGCAAAGCTACCTAGCAAGCTACCACCTAAGAGGGAGGTCGACCACAAGATCGAGCTGGTGTCCGAGGCCAAGCCACCAGCTAGAGCCCCATACCGAATGTCTCCACTAGAGTTGGAGGAGTTGAGGAAATAGCTCAAAGAGTTAGTTGATGCTTGCTTCATCAGGCCATCGAAGGCACCCTATGGTGCACCGGTTCTATTTCAGTGTAAGCATGATGGGTCGTTACGACTGTGCATAGACTACCGGGCTTTGAACAAGCTGCCGTCAAGAACAAGTACCCCATCCCACTCATTGTGGACTTGTTCGATCAACTTGAGAGCGCAAGGTGGTTCACCAAGCTGGATTTGAGGTTAGGCTACTATCAAGTCAGGATCACGGAGGGAGATGAGCTAAAGATAGCATGTGTCACTCGGTATGGTTCGTATGAGTTCTTGGAGATGCCTTTTGGACTCATGAACGCCTCAGCAACATTCTGCACCCTTATGAACAAGGTACTTCAGTCATTCCTTAGTCGGTTTGTTGTGGTTTATTTGGATGACATTGTGATCTACAACCAAACTTTGGGAGAGCATGTAGACCACTTGAGATAGGTGTTCGAGGTGTTGTGGGCGCACAAGCTGTTTGTCAAGAGGGAGAAGTGCTCATTCGCCCAGCAGGAGATCCCATTCCTTGGCCACATAGTGAGAGGTGGCAGGATACGCATGGATGAAGGCAAGATACACGCCATCCTGGAGTGGCAACCGCTAGCCAAGGTCACTGAGTTGAGATCGTTCCTTAGGCTGGTCAACTACTACAGGCACTTCATCAAAGGTCACTCAGCAATAGCCATGCCATTGACTGACTTGCTCAAGAAAGGGAAAGCATGGGAGTGGAGTGCAGGATGCCAGGAAGCCTTTGACAGGTTGAAGCGGGCTGTGACCGAGGAGCCAGTCTTGGCCTTGCCAGACCATGCCAAGCCGTATGAGGTGCATACGGATGCATCAGACTTTGCCATAGGGGGCGTGTTGATGCAGGAGGGACGTCCAGTCGCGTTCGAGAGTAGGAAGTTGAACGAGACTAAGCACAAGTACACGGTCCAAGATAAGGAGATGACTGCAGTGGTGCACTACTTACGCACTTGGCACCAATACCTGTTGGGGTCGAGGTTCATGGTTAGGACGGACAATGTGGCGATCAGCTACTTCTAAATGCAGAAGAAGCTGTCCCCCAAGTAGGTGAGATGGTAAGATTTTCTTACGGAATTTGATTTCCAGATGGAGTACAAGCTGAGGCGAGTGAACCTAGTGGCAGACGCCCTGAGCAGGAAGGCTAACCTTGCTGCCATTAGCCAACCAGAGGGGTCACTGGTGCCGTGCATCAAGGAGGGACTTACGCATGATCCTACAGCCAAGGCTTTGATGGAGTACACCCAGCAAGGTAAGACTAGGCGATTTTGATTGCAGGATGGCTTGCTGTACACCAGGGGCAATAGACTGTTTGTGCCGCAACACGGGTAGCTCCACAAGGAAGTTTTGCAAGAATGCCATGATTCAAGGTGGGCTAGACACCTCAGAGTGAGCCATACCTTGGTGTTGATCGAGGACCGGTACTACTGGCTGCACATGAGGGACGATGTGGAGGCCTATGTGAAGACTTGTCTTGTGTGCCAATAGGACAAGGTGGAGCTCAAGAAACCAGGCCATCTTTTGGAGCCATTGCCAGTGCCAGAGCGACCATGGGAGAGTGTTTCTCTGGACTTTATAGTTGGTCTACCCAAAGTAGAAGGGTTTGGAAGCATCATGGTAGTGGTGGACAAGTTTTTCAAGTATGGAATCTTCATTCCAGCATCCAAGGAGTGCCCAGCCGAGGAGGCAGCTCGATTGTTGCTGAAGAACATGGTTAAGTATTGGGGAGTGCTGAGGTCCATTGTTAGTGATCGGGACGGGTGTTTCACAGGTAGGTTCTGGATTGAGTTGTTCAAGCTGTTGGGGTCAGACTTGAACTTTTCCGCCAACATGCATCCGCATACCGATAGGTAGACAGAACAAGTGAATGGACTATTGGAGGTCTACCTCAGGCATTATGTGAGTGCCACACAAAGGGACTGGCCAAAGCTGCTAGATATTGCACTGTTTTCCTACAACTTACAAAGGAGCGAGGCAATAAACCAGAGCCCATTTCAGGTTGTGACAGGGTAACAACCACTAACACCCCGTTCGGTTGCTGCAGGTTATACAGGGTCGAATCCAGTAGCATACAAGTTTGCCAAGGCATGGCAAGAGCAAACTAACTTAGCCAGAGTTTGTTTACACGAGGTGGCCAAGAGGTCGAAGAAGTGGGCAGACCAGAATAGGCGGGACGTGTAGTTTCAGGTTGGAGACTTGGTGTTAGTGAAGCTGCATCCCATTGTGTGCCATAGGCGGCTGCACAAAGGCCTAGTCCAGAGGTATGAGGGACCTTTCTGAGTAGTCAAGAGGGTAGGCAAGGTTGCCTATAAGTTGGATATGCCACCCAAGCCGAGGGTACACCCGGTGTTCCATGTGAGCATTCTCAAGCCGTTCCATGAGGATGAGGGAGATCCAGGACGGGCAGAGTCAAAGTGTGCGCCATTGGGAGTAAGGGCCTCATATGAAAAAGAGGTCCACAGCATCATAGCTGACCGGGAGGTGAGACGAAAGAACTATCAGCCAAGACAAGAGTACTTAGTGTGCTGGAAGGGACTTCCAGACAGTGAAGCGAGCTAGGAACTAGCAGATGACTTATGGCAATTCGGGGACCAGATCAGGTAGTACCATGCAGAAGATGCAACGAGGGCATTGCACAATCAGGTGAGGGAGAATGTCACACCTTAGGCAGGCGCGCCAGGCACATCAGGCGCACCAGCAGGTGAGCCAAAGGTTGAGGCCCACAGACCAGGTGTGCTGGCGGGTATCTGTGCTCAAAGCCTAGCAAACGAGTTCAGAATGCCTGCCCAACTTGCAAGCCAGCCCGTGAGACCAAGGCCTGGCATACAAGCTGCCCACACCACATCCAAAAGGGCCCAAGGTGCTGGACATGCAAGGGAAGCTTCTAGAAGCAGGCAGGATCAACAGCAGCATCTTGGCAGATTTGGTTGACCCTAAAAATCAGGAGTTAGCATCCTGATTGATTGTAATCTGTATAATCCCATGATTTTAGCCTTTATTCTAGGGATATTGCCATTAAGTGTAAGCTGGAGCCTCAACTATAAATAGAGGGCTGCTCCTCCCTCATTTGTACACCATCGAACACTTTCGTTTCAGTGAATACAAGAGCATTTCCAGAATTTTGCCTTTTTATCCTGTTTCTCTTTAACTTGCATAGTTAGCCCTTTCCGTTGTTCTAGTGCCTGTACGCATGTGTTTTAGGTTGACTTAAGCATAAAGGAGGAGATTCTTGAGTCTAAGGTCGGAGCCAGTGACACAAGTACCAGCACCCATCGCACATCATGTGTGCACACCCCCTAGGCCCCCCCAATCGCCGAAACCCCCAATGCCACCGGTTAGGCTCTCTGGCGATACTCCGGTGATGGTGCCCCGGGCAAAAAAAATACGGCACCAGCACATGCCTGAGCCTAGCATGTGCACCGTGGCTCAAAATCTTAGACTGGGAATGAACTCCGTATGGTTAGACATGGAATGAACTCCATATGCCTAAGCCAACCCAAGAAACGAGCGCGTGGGCGTCCAGCCAGCTGGAGAGGTAGAATGCACAAGCCGGGGATCGGTCTGGTCCCCCTACGTGCTGTCGATCCTGCTGTCGCAACCCTCGGTCTGGTCTGATCCTAGACTGGGAATGAACTCCGTATGCATAAGTCAATCCATGAAACAAGCATGTGGGCGCTGAGCCGAGCGAAGAGGCATAATGCGCAAGACGGGGATTGGCCCAATCCCCCTTTGCGTGCTGTCGGTCCTGCTGCCACAAGCCTCGGTTCGATTGGGGCTTAGACATGGAATGAACTCCCTATGCCTAAGCCAACCCACGAAACGGGCGTGCGGGCGCTTAGCCGGTCAAAGGGGCAGAATGCACAAGCTGAGGATCGGCCCGATCCCCCCTGCGTGCTGTCGATCTTGCAGTCGCAACCCTCGATCCAATTCCATCTTAGACTGGGAATGAACTCCATATGCTTAGACTGGGGATGAACTCCATTTGCCTAAGCCAACCCACAAAACAAGCATGCGGGCACTCAGCTGACCGGAGAGGCCGATCAAAAAGGCATAATGTGCAAGCCAGGGATTAGCCCGATCCTCCTATGCGTGCTACCGATCCCGCTGCCGATCCTGCTGCCACAACCCTGCTAAGACATGGAAAGAACTCCGTATGCCTAAGACAACCCACGAAACGAGCATGCGGGCACTCAGTTGGCCAGAGAGGCAGAATGCGCAAGCCAGGGATCGGCCCGATCCCCCTTGCGTGCTGTCGATCCTGCTGCTGGTCCTGCTGCCGTAACCTTCAGTCCGGTCTGATCTTAGACTGGGAATGAACTTCGTATGCTTAGACATGGAATGAACTCCGTATGCTTAGACATGGAATGAACTCCGTATGCCTCAACCAACCCACAAAACGAGCGTGCGGGCGTTCAGTTGGCCGGAGAGGTAGAATGCGTAAGTCGAGGATCGGCCCGGTCCCCCCTACGTGCTATCGATCCTGCTGCCGCAACCCTCGGTCTGGTCCAATCTTAGACAAGGAATGAACTCTGTATGCCTAAGTCAACCCACGAAATGAGCGTTCAGGCGTTAAGCAGGTCGGAGAGGCATAATGCGCAAGCCGGGGATCGGCCCGGTCCCCCTCGATGTGCTACCGGTCCCACTGCCACAACACTCGGTCCGACTGTGGCTTAGACATGGAATGAACTCCCTATGCCTAAGCCAACACATGAAAAGGGCGTACGGGCACTCAACCGGCTGGAGAGGCAAAATTTGCAAGCTGGAGATTGGCTCGGTCCCCCTGCGTGCTACCGATCCTGCTATCGTAACCCTTGGTCCAGTCCGATCTTAGACTGGGAATGAACTCCGTATGCTTAGACTGGGGATAAACTCTGTATGCCTAAGTCAACCCACAAAACGAGCTTGCGGGCGCTCAGTCGGCTGGAGATGCATAATGCACAAGCCGGGGATCAGTCCGGTCCCCCTCTACGTGCTGTCGATCCCGCTGCCAGTCCTACTACCACAACCCTTGGTCCGGTTGGGGCTTAGACATGGAATGACCCGGTCCCCCTTGTGTGTTGTCGATTCTTCTGCTGGTCCTACTTCCGTAACCCTCGGTCCGGTTTGATGTTAGACTAGGAACGAACTCCGTATGCTTAGACATGGAATGAACTTCGTATGCCTAAGCCAACCCACGAAACGAGCGTGCGGGCGCTCAGCCGACCAGAATGGTAAAATGCGTAAACCGAGGACCGATACGGTCCCTCCTACGTTCTGTCGATCCTGCTACCGCAACCCTCGGTCCGATCCAATCTTAGACTGGGAATGAACTCCGTATGCTTAAGTCAACCCATGAAACGAGCGTGCGGGTGCTGAGCTGGCCGAAAAGGCATAATGCGCAAGCCAGGGATCGACCCGATCCCACTTTGCATGATGCCGATCCCACTGCCACAACCCTCAGTCCGACTGAGGCTTAGACATGGAATGAACTCCCTATGGCTAAGCCAACCCACGAAACGGGCGTGCGGGTGCTCAGTCAGTCGGAGAGGCAGAATGCGCAAGTCGAGGATCGGCCCTATCCCCCCAGCGTGCTGCCGATCCTGCTGCCCCAACCCTCGGTCCGATCTGATCTTAGACTGGGAATGAACTCCATATGCTTAGACTGGGGATGAACTTCGTATGCCTAAGTCAACCCATGAAACGAGCGTGCGAGCGTTCAGCCAGCCGGAGAGGCTGGCCGGAGAGGCATAATGCGCAGGCTGGGGATCAGCCCGATCCTCCTCTGCGTGCTACCGATCCCATTACTGGTCCTGCTACCACAACCCTCGGTTCAGGGGCTTAGACTTGGAATGAACCCCGTATACCAGCACCCATTGCAAATGATGTGCACACACCCCCTGGCCCCCCTAATCGTCGGAACTCCCAATGCCATCGGTTAGGCTCTCTGGCGATGCTCCGATGATGGTGCCCTAGGTGAAAAAAATGCGGCACCAGCACATGCTCGAGCCCAGCATGTGCACCATGGCTTAAAATCTTAGGCTAGGAATGAACTCCGTATGCTTAGACATGGAATGAACTCTGTATGCCTAAGCCAACCCACGAAACGAGCGTGCGGGCGCTCAGTCGGCAAGAGAGGGAGAATGCGCAAGTCAGGGATCGACTCGATCCCCCCTACGTGCTGTCGATCCTGCTGCCGTAACCCTCAGTCTGGTCTGATCTTAGACTGGGAATGAACTCCGTTTGCATAAGTCAACCCATGAAACAAGCGTGCGGGCGCTGAGCCGGCCGAAGAGGCATAATGCACAAGCCGGGGATCGGTCCGATCCCCCTCTACGTGCTGTCAGTCCCACTGCCACAACCCTCGATCCGACTGGGGTTGAGACATGGAATTAACTCCCTATGCCTAAGCCAAGCCACGAAACCGGCGTACAGGCACTCAGCCGGTCGAAGAGGCAGAATATGCAAGTCGGGGATCAGCTCGATCCCCCCTGCGTGCTGCCGATCCTACTATCGCAACCCTTGGTCCAGTCCGATCTTAGACTGGGAATGAACTCCGTATGCTTAGACTGGGGATGAACTCCGTATACCTAAGTCAACCCATGAAACGAGCGTGCGGGTGCTCAACTGACCGGAGAGGTCGATTGGAGAGGCATAATGTGCAAGTCGAGGATCAGCCCAGTCCCCCTCTGCATGCTTCGATCCCGCTGCTGGTCTTACTGCCACAACCCTTGACCAGGCTGGGGCTTAGACATGGAATGAAATCCGTATGCCTAAGCCAACCCACAAAACGAGCGTGTGGGCACTCAACCGGTCGGAGAGGCAGAATGCGCAAGCTGGGGATCGGCCCGATCCCTCCTGCGTGCTGTCGATCCTGCTGCTGGTCTTGCTGCCACAACCCTCGGTCCGGTCTGATCTTAGATTGGGAATAAACTCCGTATGCTTAGACATGGAATGAACTCCGTATGCCTAAGCCAACCCACGAAATGAGCGTGCGGGTGCTCAGCCGACCGGAGAGGTAGAATGGGCAAGCCGAGAATCGACCCGATCCCCCCTACGTGCTATCGATCTTACAATCGCAACTCTCAGTCCGGTCCGATCTTAGACGGGGAATGAACTTCGTATGCCTAAGTCAACCCATGAAATGAGCGTACGGGCGTTGAGCCGGCCGAAGAGGCATAATCCGTAAGCCAGGGATCGGCCCGGTCCCTTTCTGCATTCTATCGGTCCTGTTGCCACAACCCTCGGACCGACTAGGAATTAGACATGGAAAGAACTCCGTATGCCTAAGCCAACCCATGAAACAGGCATGTGGGTGCTTAGTCGATCGGAGAGGCAGAATGCACAAGCCAGGGATCGACCCAGTCCCCCCTGCGTGCTATCGATCCTACTGCTGGTCCTACGACCACAACCCTCGATCTTGTCCGATCTTAGACTGGGAATGAACTCCGTATGCTTAGACATGGAATGAACTCTGTATGCCTAAGCCAACCCATGAAATGAGCATGTGGGCACTCAGCCGGTCGAAGAGGCATAATGGGCAAGCTGGGGATCGGTCGATCCCTCCTGCGTGCTATCGGTCCCGCTGCCACAACCCTCGGTCCGGCTGGGGCTTAGACATGGAATGTACTCCCAATGCCTAAGCCAACCCACGAAACGAGCGTGCGGGCGCTCTACCCGTCGGAGAGGCAGAATGCGTAAGTCGGGGATCGCCCCGATCCCCCCTGCGTGCTGTCGATCCTACTACTGCAACCCTCAGTTCAGTCTGACCTTAGATTGGGAATGAACTTCGTACGCTTAGATTGGGGATGAACTCCGTATGCCTACGCCAACCCATAAAACAAGCGTGTGGGCGCTCAGCCGACCAGAGAGGCAGGATGCGCACAGCCCCCGGCCCCCCCAATCGTCAGAACCCCCAATGCCACCGATTAGGCTCTCTAGCGATGCTCTGGCGATGCTTCGGTGATGGTGCCCTGGGCAAAAAAAATGCCGCACCAGCACATGCCGGAGCCCAGCAAGTGCACCGTGGCTTAAAATCTTAGGCTAGGAATGAACTCCGTATGCTTAGACATGGAATGAACTTAGTATGCCTAAGCCAACCCACGAAACGAGCATGCAGGCACTCAGCCGACCGAAGAGGTAGAATGCGCAAGTCTGGGATTGACCCGATCCCCTTGCGTGCTGTAGATCCTGCTGTCGCAACCCTCAGTCCGATCCAATCTTAGACTGGGAATGAACTCCGTTTGCATAAGTCAACCCACGAAACGAGCATGCGGGCGTAATGAACTTCGAAGAGGCATAATGTTTAAGCCGAGGATCGACCCGATCCCCCTCTGCGTGCTGTCGGTCCCACTGTCACAATCCTCGGTCCAGCTGGGGCTGAGACATGGAATGAACTCCCTATGCCTAAGTCAACCCACGAAACGGGCGTGCAGGTGCTCAGCCAGTCGAAGAGGCAGAATGCGCAAGCTGGGGATCACTCCGATCCCCTCTGTGTGCTGTCGATCTTGCTGCCATAACCCTCGGTCCTGTCTGATCTTAGATTGGGAATGAACTCTGTACGCCAAAGTCAACCCACGAAACAAGCATTCGGCCCGTTGCCACAACCTTCGATTTAGCCTGGCCCTCTGCGTAAGCCACCGGAGAGGTATAATGCGTAAGTCGGGGATCAGCTCGACCCCTCTTTGCATGCTATCAATCCCGCTGCCACAACCCTCGATTTGACTGGGGCTTAGACATTTAATGAACTCCCTATGCCTAAGCCAACCCATGAAACAGGTGTACGGGTGCTCAGCCGACCGAAAGGGCAAAATACACAAGTCAGGGATCACCCCGGTCCCCCCTGCATGCTGTCGATGTTGCTGCTGCAACCCTCGATCCGATCCAATCTTAGACTGGGAATGAACTCCGTATGCTTAGACTGGGGATGAACTCTATATGCCTAAGTCAACCCACGAAACGAGTGTGTGGGCGTTCAGCCGATCGAAGAGGTAGAATGTGTAAGCGAGGGACTGACCCGGTCCCCCTGTACGTGCTGCCAGTCCCACTGCCACAACCCTCGGTTTGACTGGGGCTTAGTCATAGAATGAACTCCCTATGCCTAAGCCAACCCACGAAATGGGTGTACGGGTGCTCAGCCGGTCGAAAAGGCAGAATGCGTAAGCTGGGGATAGGCCCGGTCCCTTCTGTGTGTTGTCAATCCTACTGCCGCAACCCTCGATCCGGTTTGATCTTAGACTGGGAATGAACTCCATATGCTTAGATTGGGGATGAACTCCGTATGCCTAAGTCAACCCACGAAATGAGCGTGCAGGCACTCAGCCAGCCGGAAAGGCAGAATGCACAAGCTGGGGATCAACTCGATCCCCTCCTACGTGCTGTTGATCCTGCTACTGGTCCTGCTGTCGTAACCCTTAGTCTGGCCCGATCTTAGACAGGGAATGAACTTCGTATGCTTAGACATGGAATGAACTCCATATGCCTAAGCCAACCCACGAAAGGAGTGTACGGGTGCTCAACCGATCGGAGAGGCAGAATGTGCAAGCTGGGGACAGGCCCGATCCCGTCCTACGTGCTGTCGATCCTGTTGCCGTAAACCTTGATCCGATCCATTCTTAGACTGGGAAAGAACTCTGTATGCCTAAGTCAACCCATGAAACGAGCGTTCCAGTGCTAAGCTGACCGGAGAGGCATAATGCGTAAGCCAGGGATTGACCCAGTCCTCCTCTACGAGCTGTCGGTCCTGCTGCCACAACCCTCGGTCCACCTGGGGCTTAGACATGGAATGAACTCCTTATGCCTAAGCCAACCCACGAAACGGGTGTGCGTGCCCTCAGTCGATCAGAGAGGCAGAATGCATAAGCCGGGTATCGACCCGATCCCCCTGCGTGCTGCCAATCCTGCTGCTGTAACCCTCGATCTCGTTCGATCTTAGACTGGGAATGAACTCTGTATGCATAGATTGGGGATGAACTCCGTATGCCTAAGTCAACCCATGAAATCAACATGCGGGCGCTTAGTCGACAGGAGAGGCCGACTGGAGAGGCATAATGAGTAAGTCGGGGATCAACCCGATCCACCTCTACGTGTTATCAATCTCGCTATCGATCTTGCTGCCATAACTCTCGGTCTGGCTGGGGCTTAGACATGGAATGAACTCCGTATGCCTAAGCCAACCCACGAAATGAGCATGCGGGCCCTCAGCCGACCGGAGAGGCAGAATGTGCAAGCCGGGGATCTGTCCAGTCCCCCATGCGTGCTACCCATCCTGCTACTGGTCCCGCTACCGTAACCCTCGATCAGATCTGATCTGAGACTGGGAATGAACTCTGCATGCTTAGACATGGAATGAACTCCATATGCCTAAGCCAACCCACGAAATGAATGTGCAGGTGCTCAACCGGCCGAAGAGGCAGAATGCGTAAGTCGGGGACCGACGTGGTCCCCTCAACGTGCTGTCGATCTTGCTGCTGCAACCCTCGGTGCGATCCGATCTTAGACTGGGAATGAACTCCGTATGCCTAAGTCAACCCATGAAATGAGTGTGCGGGTTCTCAACCGGCCGAAGAGGCATAATGCATAAGCCAGGGATCGGCCTGATCCCCCTCTGCGTGCTGCCAGTCTCACTGCCACAACCCTCAGTCTGGTTGGGGCTTAGACATGGAATTAACTCTCTATGCCTAAGCTGACCCATGAAATGGGCGTGCAGGCACTCAGCCGGCCAGAGAGGCAGAATGCGCAAGCCAAGGATCGGCCCAGACCCTCCTGCGTGCTGCCGATCTAGCTACCGCAACCCTTGATCCAGTCCGATCTTAGACTGGGAATGAACTCCGCATGCTTAGACTGGAGATGAACTCCATATGTCGAAGTCAACCCATGAAACGTGCGTGCGAGCATTCAGCTGGCCGGAGAGGCCGACCGCAGAGGCATAATACGTAAACCGAAGATCAGCCCGGTCTTCCTCTGTGTGTTGCCGATCCTGCTACCACAACCCTCGGTCTGACTAGGGCTTAGACATGGAATGAACTTCGTACGTCTAAGCCAACCCATGAAACGAGTGTGCGGGGGCTCAACCGGTCGGAGAGGCAAAATGCGTAAGCTGAGGATAGGCCCGATCCCCCTCTGTGTGCTACCAATCCTGCTGCTAGTCCTGCTACTGCAACCCTTGGTCTGGTCCGATCTTAGGCTAGGAATGAACTCCGTATGCTTAGACATGGAATGAACTCCGTATGCCTAAGCCAACCTATAAAATGAGCGTACGGGCGTTCAGCCAACCGGAGAGGCAGAATGCGTAAGCCGAGGATCGGACTGGTCCCCCTCTGCGTGCTGCCGATCCCACTACCACAACCCTCGGTCCAACTGGGGCTTAGACATGGAATGAACTCCCTATGCCTAAGCCAACCCACGAAACGGGCGTCCAGGAGCTCAGCTGGCCGGTCCCCCATGCATGCTGTCGATCCTACTGGAGCAACCCTCGATCCTATTCGATCTTAGACTGGGAATGAACTCTGTATGCTTAGACTGGGGATGAACTCCATATGCCTAAGCCAACCCATGAAATGAGCGTGCGTGCGCTCAGTCAGTAAAAAAGGCCGATCAGAGAGGCAGAATGCGCAAGTCGAGGATCAACTCGATCCCCCCTACATGCTGTCGACCCTACTACTAGTCCTGCTGCCGTAACCCTCGGTTCGGTTTGATCTTAAACTAGGAATGAACTTCATATCCTTAGACATAGAATGAACTCTATATGCCTAAGCCAACCCATGAAACGAACGTGCGGGAGCTCAGCAGGTCGGAGAGGCAGAATGCCCAAGTCAGGGATTGGCCAGGTCCCTCCTGCGTGCTATTGATCCTGCTGCCGCAACCCTTGGTCCGATCCTATCTTAGACTGGGAATGAACTCCGTATGCCTAAGTCAACCCACGAAATGAGCGTTCGAGCGTTGAGCCGACCGAAGAGGCATAATGCGTAAGCCAGGGATCGACCAGGGCCCCCTTTGCGTGTTGCCGATCCCGCTGCCACAACTCTCGGTCCAGCTAGGGTTTGGACATGGAATGAACTCCCTATGCCTAAGCCAACCCACGAAATGGGCGTACGGCGCTCAGCTGGCCGGAAAGGTAGAATGCGCAAGCCGAGGATCGGCTTGGTCCCCCCTACGTGCTGTCGATCTTGCTGTCGCAACCCTCGGTCCAGTTCAATCTTAGACTAGGAATGAACTCCGTATGCTTAGACTGGGGGTGAACTCCATATGCCTAAGTTAACCTATGAAACGAGCATGCGGGCGCTTAGCTGGTCAGAAAGGTCGATCAGAGAGGCATAATGCGCAAGCCGAGGATTAGCTTGGTACCCCTTTGCCTGTTGCCGATCTCGCTGCCGGTCCTACTGCCACAACCCTCGGTCTGACTGGGGCTTAGACATGGAATGAACTCCGTATGCCTAAGTTAACCCACCAAACGAGCGTGCAGGTGCTCAGTCTACCGGAGGGATAGAATGCGCAAGCTAGGGATCGGCCCGGTCCCCCTACGTGTTGTTGATCTCGCTGTTGGTCTTGCTGCCTCAACCCTCAGTCTGATCTGATCTTAGACTGGGAATGAACTCTGTATGCTTAGACATGGAATGAAGTCCGTATGCCTAAGCCAACCCATGAAACGAGTGTGTAGGCACTCAGCCAACCGAAGAGGTAGAATACGCAAGTCGAAGATTGGGCCGATCCCCCCAGCATGCTATCGATCCTGTTGTCGCAACCCTCGGTTCGATCTGATCTTAGACTGGGAATGAACTTTGTATGCCTAAGTCAACCCACGAAACGAGCGTTTGGGCACTGAGCCAGCCAGAGAGGCATAATGTGAAAGCCGAGGATCGGTTCGATCCCCCTCTGTGTGCTACCAGTCCCGCTGCGACAACCCTCGATCCAACTGGGGCTTAGACATTGAATGAACTCCCTATTCCTAAGCCAACCCATGAAACGAGCGTGCAGGCGCTCAGCCGATCGAAGAGGCAGAGTGCGCAAGCCGAGGATCAGCCTAATCCCCCATGCGTGCTGCCGATCTTAGGTTGGGAATGAATTTTTTATGCTTAGACTGAGGATGAATTCCGTATGCCTAAGTCAACCCATGAAACGAGCGTACGGGTGCTCAGCCCACCATAGAGGCATAATGCACAAACTAGGGATCAGCCCGATCCCTCTCTGTGTGCTGCTGATCTTACTACCGGTCTTACTGCCATAACCCTCGGTCCGACTGGGGCTCAGATATGGAATGAACTCCGTATGCCTAAGCCAACCCATGAAATGAGCGTACAGGTGCTCAACCGATCAGAGAGGCAGAATGCGCAAGCCGGGGACCGGCTCGATCCCCTTTACGTGCTGTCGATCCTGCTGTCGCAACCCTCCATCCGGTCTGATCTTAAACTGGGAATGAACTCCGTATGCCTAAGTCAACCCACAAAACGAGCATGCGAGCACTAAGCCAGTCGGAGAGGCATAATGCGCAAGCCGGGGATAGGTCAATCCTCCTTTGCATGCTGTCGGTCCCGCTGCTACAACCCTCGATCCGACTGGGGCTTAGACATGGAATGAACTTCCTATACCTAAGCCAACCAATGACATGGGCGTGCAGGCGTTTAGCTGGCCGGGCAGGCAAAATGAACAAGCCAGGGATCGGCCCTGTCCCCCTTGCGCGCTGTCGATCCTGCTGCTGGTCTTGCTGCCGTAACTCTCAATTCGGTCTGATCTTAAACTAGGAATGAACTCCGTATGCTTAGACATGGAATGAACTCCGTATGCCTAAGCCAACCCATGAAGCAAACGTTTGGGCGCTGAGCCGGTCAGAGAGGCATAATTTGTAAGCCAGAGATCAGCCCGATCCTCCTCTGCATGCTGTCGGTCCCGTTGCCACAACCTTCAGTCTGGCTGGGGCTTAGTCATGGAATGAACTCCCTATGCCTAAGCCAACCCATGAAACAGGCGTGGGGCGTTCAGCCGACAGGAGAGGTAGAATGCATAAACTGGGGATCAGCCTGGTCCCCCCTGCGTGTAGCCGATCCTGCTGCCGCAACCCTCGATCCGATCTTAGACTGGGAATGAACTCCGTATGCTTAGACTGTGGATGAACTCTACATGCCTATGTCAACTAATGAAACGAGCGTGCGGGCACTCAGCTGGTCGAAGAGGCATAATGCGTAAGTCGAGGATCAGCCCGATCCCCCTTTGTATGCTGTCGATCCCGCTACCGATTCTGCTACCACAACCCTCGGTCTGGCTGGGGCTTAGACATGGGATGAACTTCGTATGCCTAAGCCAACCCATGAATGAGCGTGCGGGCGCTCAGCCGATGAGAGAGGTAGAATGCGCAAGCCTGGGATCGGCTCGGTCCCCCCTGCGTGCTGTCGATCCTGCTGCTGGTCTTGCGCCGTAACCCTCGATCCATTTCGATCTGAGATAGGGAATGAACTCCGTATGCTTAGACATGGAATGAATTTCGTATGCCTAAGTCAACCCATGAAACGAGCGTGCGAGCGCTAAGCCGATCGGAGAGGCATAATGCGCAAGCTGGGGATGGGTCTGATCCCTCTCTGCGTACTGCTGGTACCGCTACCACAACCCTCGGTCCGACTGGAGCTTAGACATGGAATGAACTCCCTATGCCTAAGCCAACCCACAAAATGGGCGTGAGGGCGCTCAGTCGACCGGAGAGGAAGAATGCATAAACCGGGGATCGGCCTGGTCCCTAACTGCGTACTACCGATCCTACTACCGCAACCCTCGGTCCGATCCAATCTTAGACTGGGAATGAACTCCATATGCTTAGATTGGGGATGAACTCCGTATGCCTAAGTCAACCCACGAAACGAGCGTGCGGACGCTTAGCCCACCAGAGAGGCAAGATGCGCAAGTCGGGGATCGAACGGGTGGTAGGTGGGTTCAAGCACATCTTCATATTTCTGCCATGCCAATGCCATTTTTATGGCTTGTAAATTCATACAATGGTCCCCTACACCTTCATGTGATGTTTCGTGGCAAGATAACCCGTTTTCTATTTTTGAAACTTTTTACGGTTTGGGATTTTTTAAAATTTTTTTGGAGAGAGTTTTGTCCCTAAATTTGGTAGAGGTGATCCTTGTATTTTTATTGGCATGCACAAAAAAATTCAGCTAAAAACTCGAAGTGGAAAAGATTTTGTGACCCTTTGAAAAAAGTGTCCCCATTTCAAACACTTTAATGGCTACTGGTAGCAAACCTATAAAATCTCAAATGCTCTTTAAGGGGGTGTGAGTTCTCGAGGTTTGATGAGGGATAGGGGGCCAATATAAGGGCCAAGCACCAGCACCCTTCGTACATCATGTGTGCACACCCCCTGACCCCCTCAATCACCGGAACCCCCAATGCTGTCGGTTAGGCTCTCCGATGATGCTCCGACGATGGTGCCCCAGGCAAAAAAAATGCGGCACCAGTACATGCTCGAGCCCAGCCAACCCACGAAATGAGCATACGGGTGTTCAGCCGGCCAGAGAGGCAGAATGCACAAGTTAAGGATCGGCTCGGTCCCCACCGGTGTGCTGTCGATCTTGCTACCACAACCCTCGGGCCGATCCGATCTTAGAGTGGGAATGAACTCCATATGCCTAAGTCAACACATGAAATGAGCGTTCGAGCACTGAGCCAGTCGGAGATGAATAATGCACAAGCCGGGGATCGGCCCACGAAACGGGCCTATGCCTAAGCCAACCCACGAAACGGGCGTGCGGGCACTCAGTCGATCGGAGAGGCAGAATGCGTAAGCCAGGGATCAGCCCGGTCCCCCCCTGTATGCTGCCAATCCTGTGGTCACAACCCTCGGTCCGATCCGATCTTAGACTGGGAATGAACTCTGTCAGCTTAGACTGGGGATGAACTCCGTATGCCTAAGTCAACCCATGAAACGAGCGTGCAAGTGGTCAGCCGGTCGGAGAGGCAGAAGGTGCAAGTCGAGGATCAGCCCGATCCCCTCTGTGTGCTGCTGATCCTGCTACCGCAACCCTCGATCCGATCTGATGTTAGACTGGGAATGAACTCCGTATGCTTAGATTAGGGATGAACTCTGTATGCCTAAGTCAACCCACGAAACGAGTGTGCGGACGATCAGTTGACCAAAGAGGCAGGATGCATAAATCGGGGATCGAATGGGTGGTAGGTGGGTTCAAGCACATCTTCATATTTCTGCCATTCCAATGCCATTTTTATGGCTTGTAAATTCATACAATGCTCCCCTACGCCTTCGTGTGAAGTTTCGTGGCAAGATGACCCGTTTTCTATTTTTCACGATTTTTGAAACTTTTTATGGTTCAGGATTTTTTAAAATTTTTTTAGAAAGAGTTTTGTCCCTAAATTTGGTAGAGGTGATCCTTGTATTTTTATTGGCTTGCACAAAAACATTCAGCTAAAAACTTGAAGTGGAGAAGATTTTGTGACCGTTTGAAAAACATGTCCCCATTTCAGACACTTTAATGGCTATTGGCAACAAACCTATAAAATCTCAAATGCACTTTAAGGGGGTGTGAGTTCTCGAGGTTTGATGAGGGATAGGGGGCCAATATAAGGGCCAAGTACCAGCACCCATCGCACATCATGTGCACACACCCACCCGGCCCCCCAATCGCTAGAACCCCCATTGCCGTCGGTTAGGCCCTCCGACGATGGTGCCCCGAGCGAAAAAAATGTGGCACCAGCACATGCCCGAGCCCAGCATGTGCACCGTGGCTCAAACTCTTAGACTGGGAATGAATTCCGTATGCTTAGAAATGGAATGAACTCCGTATGCCTAAGCCAACCCACGAAACGAGCGTACGGGCGCTCAATCGGTCCGGAGAGGCAGAATGCGCAAGCCGGGGATCGGCCTGATCCCCCCTGCATGCTGCCGATCCTGTGTCGCAACAGTCGGTCTGATCCAACCTTAGATTGGGAATGAACTCCGTATGCTTAGACTGGGGATGAACTCCGTATGCCTAAGTCAACCCACGAAACAAGCGTGCAGACATTCATCCGACCAGAAAGACAGGATGCGCAAGCCGGGGATCGAACGGGTGGTAGGTGGGCTCAACACACCTTCATATTTCTGCCGTGCCAATGCTATTTTTATGGCTTGTAAATTCACACAACGGTCCCCTATGCCTTCATGTGAAGTTTCATGGCAAGACGACCCGTTTTCTATTTTTCACAATTTTTGAAACTTTTTACGATTCAGGATTTTTTAAAATTTTTTTAGAAAGAATTTTGTCCCCAAATTTGGTAGAGGTGATCCTTGTATTCTTTTGGCATGCATAAAAAAATTCAGCTAAAAACTCGGAGTGGAGAAGATTTTGTGAACGTTTCAAAAAAGTGTCCCCATTTCAGACACTTTAATGGCTACTAGCAGCAAACCTATAAAATCTTAAATGCTCTTTAAGGGGGTGTGAGTTCTCGAGGTTTGATGAGGGATAGAGGGCCAATATAAGGGCAAAGTACCAGCACCCATTGCACATCATGTGCGCACACCCCTCTGGCCCCCCCAATCGTCGGAACCCCCAATGCCGTCAGTTAGGCTCTCCGACGATGCTCCGATGATGCTTAGGTGATGGTGCCTCAGGCAAAAAAAATACAGCACCAGCATATGCCCGAGCCCAGCATGTGCACCGTGGCTCAAATTCTTAGATTGGGAATGAACTCTGTATGCTTAGACATGGAATGAACTCCGTATACTGAAGCCAACCCATGAAACGAGCGTGCTGACGCTCAGCCGACCAGAGAGGCAGGATGCGCAAGCCGGGGATCGAACGGGTGGTAGGTGGGTTCAAGCACATCTTCATATTTCTGCCATGCCAATACCTTTTTTATGGCTTGTAAATTCATACAATGGTCCCCTACGCCTTCATGTGAAGTTTCATGGCAAGACGACCCGTTTTCTATTTTTCACGATTTTTGAAACTTTTTAGGGTTCAGGATTTTTTAAAATTTTTTTAGAAAGAATTTTGTCCCCAAATTTGGTAGAGGTGATCCTTGTATTTTTATTGGCTTGCACAAAAAAATTCAGCTAAAAACTCGAAGTGGAGAAGATTTTGTGAACGTTTCAAAAAAGTGTCCCCATTTCTGACACTTTAATGGCTACTAGCAACAAACCTATAAAATCTCCAATGCTCTTTAAGGGGGTGTGAGTTTTCGAGGTTCGATGAGGGATAGGGGGCCAACATAAGGGCCAAGTACCAGCACCCATTACACATCATGTGCGCACACCCCCCGGCCGCCCAATCGTCGGAACCCCCAATGCCGTCGATTAGGCTCTCCAGCGATGCTTCGATGATGGTGCCCCAAGCGAAAAAAATGCGGCACCAGCACATGCCCAAGCCCAGCATGTGCACTGTGGTTCAAACTCTTAGACTGTGGTTCAAACTCTTAGACTGATCGGCTCGGTCCCCCCTGCGTGCTGTCGATCCTGCTGCTGGTCTTGCGCCGTAACCCTCGATCCATTTCGATCTGAGATAGGGAATGAACTCCGTATGCTTAGACATGGAATGAATTCCGTATGCCTAAGTCAACCCATGAAACGAGCGTGCGATCGCTAAGCCGTTCGAAGAGGCATAATGCGCAAGCTGGGGATTGGTCTGATCCCCCTCTGCGTACTGCCGGTACCGCTACCACAACCCTCGGTCCGACTGGAGCTTAGACATGGAATGAACTCCATATGCCTAAGCCAACCCACGAAACGAGCGTGCGGGCATTCAGCCGATCGAAAAGGCAGAATGCGTAAGCCGGGACCGGCCTGGTCCCCCTTGCGTGCTGTCGATCCTGCTACCACAACCCTTGGTCCGGTCTGATCTTAGACTGGGAATGAACTCCGTATGCCTAAGTCAACCCACGAAACGAGAGTGCGGGCGCTCAGTCGGTCGAAGAGGCAGAATGCACAAGTCGGGGATCGGCTCGGTTCACCCCTGCATGCTGTCGATCCTGCTATTGGTCCTGCTACCACAAGCCTCGGTCCGGTCCGATCTTAGACTACGAATGAACTCTGTATGCTTAGACATGGAATGAACTTTGTATGCCTAAGCCAACCCATAAAATGAGCATACGGGTGCTCAGTCGATCGGAGAGGTAGAATGCGTAAGCCAAGGACCGACCCGATCCCACCCTGCATGCTGTCGATCCTACTACTGCAACCCTCGGTCCGATCTGATCTAAGATTGGGAATGAACTTCGTATGCCTAAGTCAACCCATGAAATGAGCGTTTGGGCGCTAAAATGGCCGGAGAGGCATAATGCGCAAGCTAGGGATCGGTACAGTCCCCCTATGCGTGCTGCGATCCCGCTACCACAACCCTCGGTCCGACTGGGGCTTAGACATGGAATGAACTACCTATGCCTAAGCCAACCCACGAAACGGGCGTGCGGGCACTCAGTTGATCAGGGAGGCAGAATGTGCTAGCCAGGGTTTAGCCCGGTCCCCCCTGCGTGTTGTCAATCCTACTGCCGTAACCCTCGGTCTGGTCTGATCTTAGACTGGGAATGAACTCCGTATGCTTAGACATGGAATGAACTCTGTACGCCTAAGCCAACCCATAAAATGAGCATGCGGGCGCTCAGCCAGTCGGAGAGGCAGAATGCGTAAATCGGGGATCGACCTGGTCCCCTCTACGAGCTGTCGATCCTGCTATCGCAACCCTCGATGTGATCAAATCTTAGATTGGGAATGAACTCCGTATGCCTAAGTCAACCCATGAAACGAGTGTTCGGGCGTTGAGCTGGTCGGGGAGGCATAACGCCCAAGTCGGGGATCGATCCGGTCCTTTTCTGCGTGCTACCGTTCCCACTGCCACAACCCTCGGTCCGACTGGGGCTTAGACATGGAATGAACTCCCTATGCCTAAGCCAACCCACGAAACGAGTGTGTGGGCGCTCAGCCAGCCAGAGAAGCAGAATGCACAAGCTAGGGATCAGCCCGATCCCTCCTACATACTGTCGATCCTGCTGTCGCAACCTTCGGTCTGGTCTGATCTTAGACTGGGAATAAACTCCGTATGCTTAGACTGGGGATGAACTCCATATGCCTAAGTCAACCCATGAAACGAGCTTACGGGCGCTCAGTCGATCGAAGAGGCCAACCGGAGAGGCATAATGTGCAAGCTGGGGATCAGCTCGGTCCCCCTCTACGTGTTGCCAATCCCGCTATCAATCCTGCTACCACAACCCTCAGTCCGACTGGGTCTTAGACATGGAATGAAGTTCGTATGCCTAAGCCAACCCACGAAACGAGCGTGCAGGCACTCAGCCGACAGGACAGGCAGAATGCGCAAGCCGGGGACTGGCTTGATCCCCCCTGCGTGCCGTCAATCTCGCTACATAACCCTCGGCCCAATCCGATCTTATAGTGGGAATGAACTCATATGCCTAAGTTAACCCACGAGACGAGCGTGCGGGTGCTGAGCCAATCGGAGAGGCATAATGCGTAAGTCGAGGATCGACCCAATCCCCCTCTGTGTGCTGTCCATCCCACTGCCACAACCCTCAGTCTGGTTGGGGCTTAGACATGAAATGAACTCCCTATGCCTAAGCCAACCCATGAAACGGGTGTACAGGCACTGAACCGGCCGGAGAGGCAGAATACGCAAGTCGAGGATCAGCCTAGTCCCCCTGCGTGCTACCGCAACCCTCGATCCGGTCCAATCTTAGATTGGGAATGAACTTCATATGCTTAGACTGGGGATGAACTCCTTATGCCTAAGTCAACCCACGGAACGAGTGTGCGGACGCTCAGCCGACCAGAGAGGTACGAAGTGCAAGCCAGGGATCGAACGGGTGGTAGGTGGGTTCAAGCACATCTTCATATTTTTACCATGCCAATGCCATTTTTATGGCTTGTAAATTCATACAATGGTCGCTTATTCCTTCATGTGAAGTTTCGTGGTAAGATGACCCATTTTTCATTTTTCACGATTTTCAAAACTTTTTACGGTTCGAGATTTTTTAAAATTTTTTTAGTAAGAGTTTTGTCCCCAAAATTGGTAGAGGTGAAAAATGTGGAGAAGATTTTGTGATCGTTCCAAAAAAGTGTCCCCATTTTAGACATTTTAATGGCTACTGACAGCAAACCTATAAAATCTCAAATGCTCTTTAAGGGGGTGTGAGTTTTCGAGGTTTGATGAGGGATAGGGGGCCAATATAAGGGCCAAGTACCAGCACCCATCGCACATCATGTGCGCACACCCCCAGCCCCCCAAATTGCCAGAACCCCCAATGCCACCTGGTTAGGCTCTTCGATGATGCTCCGATGATGGTATCTGGGTAAAAAAAATTGTTGCACCCGCACATGCCTCAACCCAGCATATGCACCGTGGCTCAAACTCTTAGACTGGGAATGAACTCCGTATGCTTAGACATGGAATGAACTCCGTATGCCTATGCCAACTCACAAACAAGCATGCAGGCGCTCAACCGGTCGGAGAGGCAGAATACGCAAGTTGGGGATCAGCCCTGTCCCCCTCTTCGTGCGACCGATCCCGTTGCCACAACCCTCGATCCGGCTGGGGCTTAGACATGGAATGAACTCCCTATGCCTAAGCCAACCCACGAAACGGGCGTCCGGGCACTTAGTCGACCAGAGAGGTAGAATGCACAAGCCAGGGATCGGCCCGGTCCCCTCTGCGTGCTACCGATCCTACTGCCACAACCTTCGACCTGGTTCGATCTTAGACTGGGAATGAACTCCATATGCTTAGATTGGGGATGAACTCCGTATGCCTAAGTCAACCCATGAAACGAGCCTGCGGGCGCTCAGTCGGTCGGAGAGGCAGAATACATAAGCCGGGGATCAACCCGATCCCTCTTATGTGCTGTCGATCCTGCTACTGGTCTTGCTACTGTAAGCCTTGGTCCGGTCTGATCTTAGATGGGGAATGAACTCCGTATGCTTAGACATGGAATGAACTCTGTATGCGTAAGCCAACCCACGAAACCAGCGTACGGGCGCTCAGCTGGCCGAAAAGGCAGAATGCACAAGCCGGGGACCAGCTCGATCCCCCATGCGTGCTATCGATCTTGCTACCGCAACCCTCGGTCTGGTCTGA
Organism: Durio zibethinus; assembly: GCF_002303985.1. Next base: position 16,256,102 of record NW_019167949.1, on the reverse strand, counting down.
TCTTAGATTGGGAATGAACTCTGTATGCCTAAGTCAACCCATGAAACGAGCGTGTGGGCACTGAACCAGTCGGAGAGGCATAATACACAAGCTGAGGATCGGCCTGATCCCCCTTTGTGTGCTTCGGTCCCGTTGCCACAACCCTCGGTCCAGCTGGGGCTTAGACTTGGAACGAACTCCCTATGCCTAAGCTAACCCACGAAACGGGCGTGCGGGCACTCAGCCGATCGGAGAGGCAAAATGTGCAAGCCGGGGATAGGCCTGGTCCCCCTTGTGTGCTGTCGATCCTGCTATCGCAACCCTCTATCCGATCCGATCTTAGACTGGGAATGAACTCTATATGCTTAGACTGGGGATGAACTTCTTATGCCTAAGTCAACCCATAAAACGAGTGTGCGGACGCTCAGTCGAACAGAGAGGCAGGATACATCAGCCGGGGATCGAACGGGAGGTGGGTGGGTTCAAGCACATCTTCATATTTCTGCCGTGGCAATGCCATTTTTATGGCTTGTAAATTCATACAATGGTCCCCTATGCCTTCATGTGAAGTTTCGTGGTAAGAGGACCCATTTTCTATTTTTCATGATTTTTGAAACTTTTTACAGTTCGAGATTTTTTTAAAATTTTTTTAGAAAGAGTTTTGTCCCCAAATTTGGTAGAGTGATCCTTGTGTTTTTTTTGGCATGCACAAAAAAATTCAGCTAAAAATTTGAAGCGGAGAAGATTTTGTGACCCTTTGAAAAAAGAGTCCCCATTTCAAACACTTTAATGGCTATTGGCAGCAAACCTATAAAATTTCAAATGCTCTTTAAGGGGGTGTGAGTCCTCGAGGTTTGATGAGGGATAGGGGCCAATATAAGGGCCAAGTACTAGCACCCATCGCACATCATGTGCGCACACCCCCAGCCCCCCCAATCGTCTGAACCCCCAATGCCGTTGGTTAAGCTCTTCGGTGATGCTCCGACGATGGTGCCTGGGCAAAAAAAATGCGGCACTAGCACATCCCTGAGCCCAGCATGTGTACCGTGGCTCAAACTCTTAGACTGGGATTGAACTCTGTATGCTTAGACATGGAATGAACTTCGTATGCCTAAGCCAACCCACGAAACGAGTGTGCAGGCGCTCAGCCGGCTAGAGAGGTAAAATGCGCAAGCCAGGGATCAGCCCGGTCCCCCTCTACGTGCTACCTATCCCGCTACCACAACCCTCGATCTGGCTATGGCTTAAACATGGAATGAACTCCCTATGCCTAAGCCAACCCATGAAACGGGCGTACAGGGGCTCAACCGGTCAGAAAGGCAGAATGCGCAAGTCAGGGATCGGCCGATCCCCCTTCGTGCTGTCGCAACCCTCAGTCTGATTCAATCTTAGACTGGGAATGAACTCCGTATGCTTAGATGGGGATGAACTCCGTATGGCTAAGTCAACCCATAGAACGAGCATGCGGGCGTGCATTCGGTCGAAGAGGCCAGTCGGAGAGGTAGAATGTGCAAGTCGATGATCGGCCCGGGCCCCCCCTATGTGCTACCGATCCTACTGCTGGTCCTGCTGCCACAACCCTCTATCCGATCCGATCTTAGACTGGGAATGAACTTCGTATGCTTAGACATGGAATGAACTTCCTATGCCTAAGCCAACCATGAAACGAGCGTGTAGGCGCTCAACCCGTCGGAGAGGCAGAATGCACAAGCTGGGGACTGGCCCGGTCTTCCCCTACTTGTTGTCGATCCTGCTACCACAATCCTCGGTCTGGTCTGATCTTAGACTGGGAATGAACTCTGTATGCCTAAGTTAACCCACGAAATGAGTGTTCGGGCGCTGAGCCGGCCGGAGAGGCATAATGCGCAAGTCGGGGATTAGCTCGTCCCGTTACCACAACCCTCGGTCCGGGTGGGGCTTAGACATGGAATGAACTCCCTATGCCTAAGCCAACCCACGAAACGAGCATACGGGCGCTCAGCCAACTGGAAGGTAGAATGCGCACAAGCCAGGGATCGGCCCGATCCCCCTCTGCGTGCTGCCGATCCTGCTGCCGTAACGCTCGTCCAATCTGATCTTAGATTGGGAATGAACTCCGTATGCTTAGATGGGGATGAACTCCGTATGCCTAAGTGAACGCACGAAACAAGCGTGTGGGTGCTCAACTGGTCGGAGAGGCAGAATGCGTAAGCCGAGGATCGACCCAGTCCCCCTCTACGTGCTACCTATCCCGTTGCCACAACCCTCGGTTCGGTGGGGCTTAGACATGGAATGAACTCCCTATGCGTAAGCCAACCCACGAACAAACGTGCGAGCTCAGCCTGTCGGAGAGGCAGAATGCGACAGCTGGGGATCGGCCCGATCCCCCCTACGTGTTGCCTATCTTGCTGCTGCAACCCTCGATTCGATTTGATTTTAGACTGGGGATGAACTCCGTATGCCTAAGTCAACCCACAAAATGAGCGTGTGGGTGCTCAGCAGGCCGGAGAGGTAGAATGCGCAAACCTGGGATCGGCCCGGTCCCCTCCTGCGTGCTGTCGATCTTGCTATTGGTCCTACTGTCTCAACTGTTGGTCCGATCTGATCTTAGATTGGAAATGATCTCTGCGTATGCTTAGACATGGAATGAACTCTGTATGCCTAATCCAACCTACAAAACGAGCGTACGGGTGCTCAGCTGAACAGAGAGGCAGAATGCGCAAGACGGGGACCAACCCGGTCCCCCCTACGTGCTGTCGATCCTGCTACCGCAACCCTAGGTCCGGTCCGATCTTAGACTGGGAATGAACTCCGTATGCTTAGACTGGAGGTGAACTCCGTATGCCTAAGTCAACCCATAAAACGAGCGTACGGGCGCTCAATCGGCCAGAAAGGCCGATCGGAGAGGCGTAATACGCAAGCCGAGGATTAACCCGATCCCTCTCTACGTGTTACCGATCCCGCTACCGGTCCTGCTACCATAACTTTCAGTCCGGCTGGGGCTTAGACATGGAATAAACTCCGTATGCCTAAGCCAATCCACGAAACAAGCGTGTGGGCACTCAACCGGTCGGAGAAGCAGAATGAGTAAGCCGGGGATCACCCGGTCCCTCTCTGTGTATTACGATCCTGCTGTTGGTCTTGCTGTTGCAACCTTTGGTCCGGTCTGATCTTAGACTAGGAATGAACTCCGTATGCTTAGACATGGAATGAACTCCGTATGCCTAAGCCAACCCATGAAACGAGCGTGCGAGCTCTCAGCCGGTCGGAGAGGCAGAATGCATAAGTCGGGGATCGGCCCAGTCCCCCCTGTGTGTTGTCGATCTTGCTACCGCAATCCTCGGTCTGGTCTGATTTAGACTAGAAATGAATTCATATGCCTAAGTCAACCCATGAAATGAGCATGCGGGCGCTGAGCCGTCGGAGAAGCATAATGCACAAGCCGAGGATCGACCCGATCCCCTTCACGTGCTGCGGTCCCGCTGCCACAACCATCGGTCCGGCTGGGGCTTAGACATGGAATGAACTCCCTATGCCTAAGCCAACCCACGAAACGGGCGTACGGGTGCTCAGCCGGCCAAAGAGGCAGAATACGTAAGCCGGGGATCGGTCTGGTCCCCCCTGCGTGCTGTCGATCCTGCTGCTGCAACTCTTGGTCCGGTCCAATCTTAGACTGGGAATTAACTTCGTATGCCTAAGTCAACCCACGAAATGAGCGTGCGGGCGCTGAGCTGGCCGGAAAGGCATAATGCACAAGTCGGGGACTGACCTGGTCCCCCTCTGTATGCTATCGGTCCCGCTGCCACAACCCTCGGTCTGACTGGGGCTTAGACATGGAATGAACTCCCTATGCCTAAGCCAACCCACGAAACGGGCGTGCGGGTGCTCAGCCGGTCGGAGAGGCAGAATGCTCAAGCCAGGGATCGACCCGGTCCCCCTACGTGCTGTCGATCCTGCTGTTGTAACCCTCGGTCCAGTCCGATCTTAGACTGGAAATGAACTCCGTATGCTTAGACTGGGGATGAACTTCGTATGCCTAACTCAACCCACAAAATGAGCGTACAGCCACTCAGCCGACCAGAGAGGCAGGATGCGCAAGTCGGGGATCGAATGGGTGGTAGGTGGGTTCAAGCACATCTTCATATTTCTACCATGCCAATCCCATTTTTATGGCATGTAAATTCATACAATGGTCCCTTAAGCCTTAATGTGAAGTTTCGTGGCAAGACGACCCGTTTTCTATTTTTCACGATTTTTACAACTTTTTGTGGTTCGAGATTTTTTAAAATTTTTTTAAAAAGATTTTTGTCCCCAAAATTGGTAGAGGTGATCCTTGTATTTTTGTTGGCATGCACAAAAACATTCAGCCTAAAAACTCAAAGTGGAGAAGATTTTGTGACCGTTTGAAAAAGTGTCCCCATTTAAGACACTTTAATGGCTGCTGGCAGCAAACCTATAAAATCTCAAATGCTCTTTAAGGAGGTGTGAGTTCTCAAGGTTTGATGAGAGATAGGGGGCCAATATAAGGGCCAAGTACCAGTACCCATCGCACATCATGTGCGCACAACCCCCCGGCCCCCCAATCACGAAGCCCCCAATGCCGTCGGTTAGGCTCTCCGACGATGCTCCGATGATGCTCCGACGATGGTGCCCCGGGCGAAAAAAATATGGCACTAGCACATGCCTGAGCCCAGCATGTGCACCTTGGCTCAAAATCTTAGATTGGGAATGAACTCCGTATGCTTAGACATAGAATGAACTCCGTATGCCTAAGCCAACCTACGAAACGAGCGTACGGGCGCTCAGCCGGTCGGAGAGGTAGAATGGGCAAGCCAGGGATCAACCCGGTCCCCCCTGCGTGTTGCGATCCTGCTGCCGCAACCCTTGGTCCAATCTGATCTTAGACTCGGAATGAACTCTGTATGCATAAGTTAACCCATGAAATGAGCCTGTGGGTGCTGAGCCAACCGAAGAGGCATAATGCGCAAGTTGGGGATCGGCCCGATCCCCCTCTGCATGCTATCCGTCCCGCTGCCACAACCTTGGCCCAGCTGGGGCTTAGACATGGAATGAACACCCTATGCCTAAGCCAACCCACGAAACGGGCGTGCGGGCTCTCAACCGACTAGAGAGGCAGAACTCCGACAGAATGCGCCAGCTGGGGATCTACCCGGTCCCCCTGCGTGCTATCGATCCCACTGCCACAACCCTCAGTCTGACTGGGGTTAGACATGGAATGAACTCCCTATGCCTAAGCCAACCCACGAAATGAGCATGCGGGTGCTCAGCCGGACGGAGAGGCAGAATGCACAAGCTGGGGATCGGCCCGGTCCTTCCTGTGTGCTGCCGATCCTACTGCCGCAACCCTCGGTCCGGTCTGATCTTAGACTGGGAATGAACTCCGTATGCTTAGATTGGAGATGAACTTCATATGCCTAAGTCAACCCATGAAACGAGCGTGCGGGCGCTCAGTCAGCCAAAGAGGCATAATGCGCAAGTTGGGGATCAGCCTGGTTCCCCTCTGCGTGCTGTCGATCCCGCTGCCGGTCCTGCTGCCACAACCCTCTGTCCGACTGGGGCTTAGACATGGAATGAACTCTGTATGCCTAAGCCAACCCACGAAACGAGCGTGTGGGTGCTCAGTCAACCGGAGAGGCAGAATGCACAAGCCGAGGATCGACCCGGTCCCCCCTTGTGTGCTGTCGATCCTGCTGTTGGTCCTGCTGCCGCAACCCTCAGTCCGGTCTGACCTTAGACTAGGAATGAACTCCGTATGCTTTGACATGGAATGAACTCTGTATGCCTAAGCCAACCCATGAAACGAGCGTGCGGGCACTCAGCCGGCCGGAGAGGCAGAATGCCCAAGCCGGGGATCGACCCGGTCCCCCCTGCATGCTGTCGATCCTGCTGCTGTAACCCTCGGTCCGGTCTGATCTTAGACTGGGAATGAACTCCGTATGCCTAAGTCAACCCACGAAACGAGTGTGCGGGTGCTGAGTCGGTCGGAGAGGCATAATGCGCAAGCCGGGGATCGGCCCGGTCCCCCTCTGTGGGTTGCCGATCCCACTGTCACAACCCTCGGTTTGGCTGGGGCTTAGACATGGAATAAACTCCCTTTGCCTAAGCTAAGCCACGAAACGGGCGTACAGGCACTCAACCGGTCGGAGAGGCAGAATGCACAAGCCAGGGATTGGCCCGGTCCCCCTACGTGCTGTCGATCCTGTTGCCGCAACCCTCGATCCGGTCTGATCTTAGATTGGGAATGAACTCTGTATGCTTAGACAGGGGATGAACTCCGTATGCCTAAGTCAACCCATGAAACGAGCGTGCGGGCGTTCAGCCGGCCAGAGAGGTAGGATGCGCAAGCCGGGGATCGAACTGGTGGTAGGTGGGTTGAAGCACATCTTCATATTTCTGCCATGCCAATTCCATTTTTATGGCTTGTAAATTCATACAATAGTCCCCTAAGCCTTCATGTGAAGTTTCGTGGCAAGACGACCCGTTTTCTATTTTTTATGATTTTTGAAACATTTTACGGTTTGGGATTTTTTAAAAAATTTTTAGAAAGCGTTTTGCCCCCAAACTTGGTAGAGGTGATCCTTGTATTTTTTTTGGCATGCACAAAAAAACTCAGCTAAAACTTCGAAGTGGAGACAATTTTGTGACCGTTTGAAAAAAGTGTCCCCGTTTCAGACACTTTAATGGCCACTAGCAGCAAACCTATAAAATCTCAAATGCTCTTTAAGGGGGTGTGAGTTCTCGAGGTTTGATGAGGGATAGGGGGCCAATATAAGGGCCAAGTGTCACACCCTAGGTGGGTGTGCCAGGCACATCAGGCGCACCAACAGGGGAGCCAGAGGTTGAGGCCTGCGGACCAGGCGTGCTGGCGAGTATCTGCATGCAAAGCCTAGCAAACGAGTTCAGAACGCCCGCCCAACTTGCAGGCCAGCCCGTGAGACCAAGGCCTGGCATATAAGCTGCCCGCACCACATCCAGAAGGGCCCAAGGTGCTGGACATGCAGGGGAAGCTTCTGGAAGCAGGCAGGATCAGCAGCAGCATCCTAGCAGATTTGGTTGACCCTGAAAATCAGGAGTTAGCATCTTGATTGATTGTAATCTGTATAATCCCACAATTTTAGCCTTTATTCTAGGGATATTGCCATTAAGTGTAAGTTAGAGCCTCAACTATAAATAGAGGGCTGCTCCTCCCTCATTTGTACACCATCAAACACTTCTATTTCAGTGAATACAAGAGCATTTCCAAAATTCTGCCTTCTTATCCTATTTCTCTTTAACTTGCGTAATCAGCCCTTCCTGTTGTTCTAGTGCCCGTACGCTTGTGTTTTAGGCTGACTTAGGCATAAAGGAGGAGATTCCAAGCCTAAGGCCGCACGGTTTCTAAGTCTAAGGTCAGAGCCCGTGACAGTTGGTATCAGAGCAGGTTTGATTCTGCGTGTTTGTGTTGTGCAAGTTAGAGGAGATGGCATCCCAAAGTGACACTGATAACCAACAACCAGAGGCCCAGGAGCATGGGCGTGGAAGAGGGAGGAAAGCCAGTTCTAGAGATATTTAGTCTACCATGAATGGTAGGTTGGCCAAGGTGGAGGTGACCATGGACGACATGGGGGAGAAGCTTGAGGGGGTAGAGACTCACATTGCATCGCTAGACTCCATGGGGGAGGAGATCCAAAGTGAGCTGCAAGCTGCTTTCAACAAAGGCTTGGATGTGTTCACCCAAAAGAATCAAACCTTGGAGGCTGAAGTGCTCTGACCTTGCACGATGGCATGGAGGCCATGCGCCAGCGGATGGAGGAGCTTACCAGTGAGCTCGTTGCTTGCAAGACTGCCATTGGGAATGGCATGTTTGCTGGAGTGTCCAAGTCCAGATTGGATGTCCCCAAGCCTAAGGAGTTCAAGGGGACTAGGGTGGCCAAGGAAGTAGATAATACCTTTGGGGTATGGAGTAGTACTTCCAGGCCATGGGCATGCAAGACGAGGCGATAAAGGTAAGCACCGCTGCTATGTATCTCACTGATGTAGCCTTATTGTGGTAGAGGCACAGGTGTGATGATGTCAAGCTTGAGAGGGCCAAGATTGGAACCTGGGCAGAGTTCCAAAAGGAGTTCAGAGAACAATTTTACCTGGAGTATGCCGATGATGAGGCACGGGCAAAGTTGCACAGGCTGAGCCAGCAAGGGGACATAAGGGAATATGTCCAGAAATTCTCTAAACGGATGCTACAGATCTAGGATCTAGGTAAGAAGGACACCTTATTTGCTTTCATGGTTGGGCTAAAGCCGTGGGTGAAGCATCAGCTACAAAGGAGAGGAGTTCATGACTTGGCTAAAGCCATGACTACTGTCGAGGCCTTGATAGAGTTCAAGCCTCTGAACAAGTTTGAGTCTACCAAGCCCAAGGGTAAAGGCAGGGATGATAGGGATCGAAAGAAGTAGTTCAAGGGGAAGGACCATGATCGGGAGTCCAAGGATGAAGATCGAGACCGTTCAACCAAGGATGGCGAGAGGAAGCCACCAGCAGGCAAGTGGAAAGCAAAGGGGGACCGAGAGCCACTAGCTTGCTACCTATGTGGAGGGAGCCACATAGCATGTAATTACCCGTAGAAGGGCAAGCTAGCTGCTGTAGACAAGGAGTCTGACGAGGAGCCAGAGTCAAGGGCAGCAAAGCTTAGGTCATTGGTGCTCAATGCTGTCTAGAGTAAGGGGAGTTGCAAGCCAAAGGGCTTGATGTTTACAGATATGATGGTTGCAGGTCAGAAGGTGAGTGCACTGGTGGACACATGTGCCTCACATCTTTTTATTTTAGGTGATAGAGGTCGGAAGCTCGAACTAAAGGTGCAGAAAGGAACTGGTACCATCAAAATGATGAACTCCAAGGAAGTTCCAGCCGTTGAAGTAGCGCGGGGAGTGGAGTTATAGCTTGGAGACTAGAAAGGCAAGGAGACCATTGAGGTAATACCCCTTGACGACTATGAGTTTGTGATTGGGTTGGATTTCCTTATTCGGATTAACGCCCTCCTTGTGCCTTTTGTCGATTGTGTTTGCATCTTGGATGCACGGTGCCAATGCCTAGTGCCATTGAAGAGAGGGTCTAGAGTTAGGTCACGGGTGGTGTTAGCCATCTAATTTGCCAAGGCGGTAAGCAAACAAGAAGACACCTTCTTGGCAGCCCTGAAATATGATGAGCCAAGGGAGAAGGAGATCGAGTCACCCTTGGAGGTGCTAAAGGTGATGAAGACCTTTAGTGATGTGATACCCGCAAAGCTACCTAGCAAGCTACCACCTAAGAAGGAGGTGGACCACAAGATCGAGCTGGTGTCCGAGGCCAAGCCACCAGCTAGAGCCCCTTATCGAATGTCTCCACCAGAGTTGGAGGAGTTGAGGAAGCAGCTCAAAGAGTTAGTTGATGTTGGCTTCATCAGGCCATCGAAGGCACCCTATGGTGCACCGGTTCTATTTCAGCACAAGCATGATAGGTCATTGCGGCTGTGTATAGACTACCGAGCTTTGAACAAGCTGACCATCAAGAACAAGTACCCTATCCCACTTATTGCGAACTTGTTCGATCAACTTGGGAGCGCAGGTGGTTCACCAAGCTGGATTTGAGGTCAGGCTACTATCAAGTCAGGATCACGGAGGGAGATGAGCCAAAGATAGCATGTGTCACTCGGTATGGTTCGTATGAGTTCTTGGTGATGCCTTTCGGACTCACGAACGCCCCAGCAACATTCTGCACCCTTATGAACAAGGTATTTCAGTCATTCCTTGATCGATTTATTGTGGTTTATTTGGATGACATTGTGATCTACAGCCAGACTTTGTGAGAGCATGTAGACCACTTGAGACAGGTGTTCAAAGTGTTATGGGTGCACAAGCTGTTTGTCAAGAGGAAGGAGTGCTCATTCGCCCAACAGGAGATCCCGTTCCTTGGCCACATAGTGAGAGGTGGCAAGATACGCATGGATGAAGGCAAGATACACACCATCCTGGAGTGGCAACCACCAGCCAAGGTCACTGAGTTGAGATCGTTCCTTAGGCTGGTCAACTACTACAAGTGCTTCATCAAAGGTCACTCAGCAATAGCCATGCCATTGACTGACTTGCTCAAGAAAGGGAAAGCATAGGAGTGGAGCGCAAGGTGCCAATAAGCCTTTGACAGGTTAAAGTGGGTTGTGATCGAGGAGCCAGTCTTGGCCTTACCAGACCATGCCAAGTCGTATGAGGTGCATACAGATGCATCAGACTTTGCCATAGGGGGTGTGTTGATGCAGGAGGGACGTCCAGTCACGTTCGAGAGTAGGAAACTGAACGAGACTAAGCGCAAGTACACGGTCCAAGAGAAGGAGATGATTGCAGTGGTGCATTGCTTACGCACTTGGTGCCATTACCTGTTGGGGTCGAGGTTCATGGTTAGGATGGACAATGTGGTGACCAGCTACTTCCAAACGCAGAAGAAGCTATCCCTCAAGCAGGCGAGATGGCAAGATTTTCTTGTAGAATTTGATTTCCAGATGGAGTACAAGCTGGGGCGGGCGAACCTAGTGGCAGACGCCCTGAGTAGGAAGGCTAACCTTGCTGCCATTAGCCAACCAGAGGGGTCACTGGTGCCGCACATCAAGGAGGGACTTACGCATGATCCTACAGCCAAGGCTTTGATGGAGTACACCCAGTAAGGTAAAACTAGGCTGTTTTAGTTGCAGGATGGTTTGTTGTACATTAGGGTAGTAGACTGTTTGTGCCGCAGCACGAAAAGCTCTGCAAGGAAGTTTTGCAAGAATGCCATGATTCAAGGTGGGCTGGACACCTCGGAGTGAGCCATACCTTGGCGTTGATCAAAGATCGATACTACTGGCCGTACTCCTATGTGAAGACTTATCTTGTGTGCCAACAGGACAAGGTGGAGCTCAAGAAACCAGGCGGTTTCTTGGAGCCATTGCCAGTGCCAGAACGACCATGGTAGAGTGTTTCTCTGGACTTTATAGTCGGTTTACCCAAAGCAGAAGGGTTTGGAAGCATCATGGTAGTGGTGGACAGGTTTTCCAAGTATGGAATCTTCATTCCAGCAACCAAGGAGTGCCCAGTCGAGAAGGCAGCTCGATTGTTCCTGACGAACATGGTTAAGTACTGGGGAGTGCTGAGGACCATTGTTAGTGATCGGGAAGGGCGTTTCACGGGCAGGTTCTAGACTGAGTTGTTCAAGCTGTTGGGGTCAGACTTGAACTTTTCCACCAGCATGCATCCCCAGATCGATGGGCAGATAGAATGAGTGAATGGACTATTGGAGGTCTACCTCAGGCACTATGTGAGTGCCACACAAAGGGACTGGCCAAAGCTGCTAGATATTGCATAGTTTTCCTACAACTTGCAAAGGAGCGAGGCAACGAACCAGAGCCCATTTGAGGTTATGACAGGGCAACAACCACTAACACCCAGTTCGATTGCTGCAGGTTATACAAGGCCGAATCCAGCAGCATACAAGTTTGCCAAGGCATGGCAGGAGCAAACTGACTTGGCCAGAGTTTGTCTACACAAGGCGGCCAAGAGGTCGAAGAAGTGGGCAGACCAGAATAGGCGGGACGTGCAGTTCCAGGTTGGAGACTTGGTGTTGGTGAAGCTGCATCCCATTGTGCGCCATAGGGGGCTGCACAAAGGCCTAGTTCGAAGGTATGAGGGACCTTTCCGAGTAGTCAAGAGGGTAGGCAAAGTTGCCTACAAGCTAGATATGCCACCCAAGCTGAGGGTACACCCGGTGTTCCATGTGAGCATGCTCAAGCTATTCCATGAGGATGAGGGAGATCCAGGACAGGCAGAGTCAAAGCGTGCGCTAAAAGCCTCATATGAGAAGGAGGTCCACAGCATCATAGCTGATCAGAAGGTGAGATGGAAGAACTATCAGCCAAGACAAGAGTACTTGGTGCACTGGAAGGGACTTCAGACAATGAGGTGAGCTGGGAACCAGCAGAAGACTTATGGTAGTTCGGGGACCAGATCAGGCAGTACCATGCAGAAGATGCAACGAGGGTGTTGCGTAATCAGGTGGGGGAGAATATCATGCCCTGGGCGGGTGCGCCAGGCACATCAGGCGCACAACAGGTGAGCCAGAGGTTAAGGCCCGCAAACCAGGCATGCTAGCGGGTATCTGCACGGAAAGCCTAGCAAACGAGTTGAGAACGCCTGCCCAACTTGCTACCCAACCCGTGAGACCAAAGCCTAGCATACAAGCTGCCCGCACTACATCCAGAAGGGCCCAAGGTGCTGGACACGCAAGGGAAGCTTTTGGAAGCAAGCAGGATCAACAGTAGCATCCTGGCAGATTTGGTTGACCCTAAAAATCAGGAGTTAGCTTCTTGATTGATTGTAATATGTATAATCCCATGATTTTAGCCAACCCATGAAACGAGTGTGCGGGTGCTCAGCCGACCGGAAAGGTAGAATGCGTAAGCTGGGGATCGACCCGATCCTCCCTGGGTGTTATCGATTCTACTGCTGGTCCTGCTGCTGTAACCCCAGGTTCGATCTGATCTTAGACTGGGAATGAACTCTGTATGATTAGACATGGAATGAACTCCATATGCCTAAGTTAACTCACGAAACGAGCGTACGGGCATTCAACCGGTCAGAGAGGTCGATCGAAAAGGCAAAATGCATAAGCCAAGGATTAGCCCGGTCCCCCTCTTTGCGCTATCGATCTTGCTACCGGTCCTGCTGCCACAACCTTCGGTCCGACTGGGGCTTAGACCATGGAATGAACTCCGTATGCCTAAGCCAACCCATGAAACGAGTGTGCGGGCACTCAACCGACCGAAGAGGTAGAATGCGCAAGCCGGGGATCAGCCCGGTCCCCCTGCGTCTTGCCGATCCTACTACTGGTCCTGCTATTACAACCCTTGGTCTGATTCAATCTTAGACTGGGAATGAACTCTGTATGCTTAGACATTGAATGAACTCCGTATGCCTAAGCCAACCCATGAAAAGAGCGTGCGGGCACTCAGCCGGTCGGAGAGGCAGAATGCGCAAGCTGGGGATTGGCCTGGCCCCTCCTGCGAGCTGTCGATCCTACTGCCGCAACCCTCGGTCCGGTTCGATCTTAGGCTGGGAATGAACTCCGTATGCCAAAGTCAACCCACGAAATGAGTGTGCGGGGCATTGAGTCAGTCGGAGAGGCATAATGCGCAAGCCGGGGATAACCCGATCCCCTTCTGTGTGCTGCCAGTCCCGCTGCCACAACCCTCGATCCGGCTGAGGCTTAGACATGGAATGAACTCCCTATGCCTAAGCCAACCCATGAAACGGGCGTGCGGGCGCTCAGTCAGCCGGAGAGGCAGAATGCGCAAGCCAGGGATCGACCCGATCCCCCCTACGTGCTGTCGATCCTACTACCGCAACCCTCGATCCAGTCTGATCTTAGACTGGGAATGAACTCTGTATGCTTAGACTGGGGATGAACTCCGTATGCTTAGATTGGGGATGAACTCCGTATCCCTAAGTCAACCCACGAAACGAGCGTGCGAATGCTCTGCCGACCAGAGAGGTAGGATGCGCAAGCCGGGGATCGAATGGGTGGTAGGTGGGTTCAAGCACATCTTCATATTTTTACCATGCCAATGCCATTTTTATGGCTTCATACAATGGTCCCTATGCCTTCATGTGAAGTTTCATGGCAAGACGACCCGTTTTCTATTTTTCATGATTTTCAAAACTTTTTGTGGTTCAAGATTTTTACAATTTTTTTAGAAAGAGTTTTGTCCCCAAATTTGGTAGAGGTGATCCTTGTATTTTTGTTGGCATGCACAAAAAAATTCAGCTAAAAACTCAAAGTGGAGAAGGTTTTTCTGACCATCTGAAAAAAGTGTCCCCATTTCAGACTCTTTAATGGCTACTGGCAGCAATCCTATAAAATCTCAAATGCTCTTTAAGGGGGTGTGAGTTCTCAAGGTTTGATGAGGGATAGGGGGCCAATATAAGGGCCAAGTTCCAGCACCCATTGCACATCATGTGCGCACACCCACAGCCCCCAATCGTCGGAACCCGCAATCCCGCCGGGTAGGCTCTCCGACGACGCTCCGGCGATTGTGCCCTGAGGGAAAAAAAATGTAGCACCAGCACATGCCCAAGCCCAGCATCTGCACCGTGGCTCAAAATCTTAGACTTGGAATGAACTCCGTATGCTTAGACATAGAATGAACTCCGTGTGCCTAAGCCAACCCATGAAACGAGCGTGCGGGTGCTTAACCGATCGGAGAGGCAGAATTCACAGGTCGAGGATCGGCCCGAGCCCCTCTACGTGCTGCTGGTCCCGCTGCCACAACCCTCGGTCTGGCTAGGGCTTAGACATGGAATGAACTCCTTATGCCTAAGCCAACCCATGGAACGGGCGTGCGGGTGCTCAACCGACAAGAGAGGCAGAATGCGTAAGCCGGGGATTAGCCCAGTCCCCCCTGTGTGCTGCCGATCCTACTATAGTAACCCTCGATCCAGTTTGATCTTAGACTGGGAATTAACTCCGTATGCTTAGATTGGGATGAACTCCGTATGCCTAAGTCAACCCACGACACGAGCGTGCGGGCGCTCAGCCGACCAGAGAGGCAGGATGCGCAAGCCGGGGATTGAACAGGTAGTAGGTGGGTTCGAGCACATCTTCATATTTCTGCCATGCCAATTTTTTATGGCTTGTAAATTCATGCAATGGTTCCCTAAGCCTTCATCTAAAGTTTCGTGGCAAGATGACCCGTTTTTTATTTTTCACGATTTTCAAAACTTTTTACGGTTCGAGATTTTTTAAATTTTTTTAGAAA
>NW_019167949.1:16151267-16240332 GCF_002303985.1 Durio zibethinus | reverse complement strand
ATGCCTAAGTCAACCCACGAAATGAGCTTGCAGGCGCTCAGTCGGTCGGGGAGGTCGATCGAAGAGGTAAAATGCGTAAGCTGAGGATCAGCCCAGTCCCCCCCTGCATGCTGTCGATCCTGCTGCTGGTCCTGCTGCCGCAACCCTCAATCTGATCTGATCTTAGACTAGGAACGAACTCTCTATGCCTAAGTCAACCCACAAAATGAGCGTTTGGGCACTGAGCCGATTGAAGAGGCGTAATGCGCAAGCCAAGGATCGGCCCTGTCCCCCTCTGTGTGCTGCCAGTCCCGCTGCCACAACACTCGGTTCGGCTTTGGCTTAGACATGGAATGAACTCCCTATGCCTAAGCCAATCCATGAAACGGGAGTGCGGGCGTTCAGTCCGTCGGAGAGGCAGAATGCACAAGCTGAGGATCGGGCTGGTCCCCCCTACATGCTCCCGATCCTGCTGCCGTAACCCTCGATCTGATCTGATCTTAGACTAGGAATGAACTCCGTATGCTTAGACTGGGGATGAACTCCGTATGCTTAAGTCAACCCACGAAACGAGCGTGCAGGCGCTCAACCGACCGGAGAGGCCGACCGAAGAGCCATAATACACAAGCTGGGGATCAGCTCGATCCTTTTCTATGTGCTGTCGATCTCGTTGCCGATCCTGCTACCACAACCCTTGGTTTGGCTGGGGCTTAGACATGGAATGAACTCCGTATGCCTAAGCCAACCCACAAAACGAACGTACGGGTGTTCAGCGGACAGGAGAGGCAGAATACGCAATCGAGGACCGGCTCGATCCCCCATACGTGATGTCGATCCTGCTACCGTAACCCTCGATCCGATCCAATCTTAGACATGAAATGAACTCTGTATGGTTAGACATGGAATGAACTCCGTATACCTAAGCCAACCCACGAAACGAGCGTGCGGGCGCTCAGTCAATCGGAAAGGCAGAATGCGTAAGCCGGGACCGACCTGGTCCCCCTTACGTGCTGTCGATCCTGCTACTGCAACCCTTGGTCTGGTCTAATCTTAGAATGAGAATGAACTTCGTATGCCTAAGTCAACCCACGAAACGAGTGTGCGAGTGCTCAACTAGTCGAAGAGGCAGAATGCGCAAGTCGGGGATCGGCCTGGTTCACCCCTGCATGATGTCGATCCTGCTGTTGGTCCTGCTACCGCAAGCCTCGGTCCGATCCGATCTTAGACTATGAATGAACTCTATATGCTTAGACATGGAATGAACTCTGTATGCTTGAGCCAACCCATAAAATGAGCGTACGGGTGCTCAGTTGATCGGAGAGGCAGAATGCGCAAGCTGAGGACCGACCCGATCCCACCCTGCATGCTGTAGATCCTACTTTCGCAACCCTCGGTCCGGTCTGATCTAAGATTGGGAATGAACTTCGTATGCCTAAGTGAACCCATGAAACGAGTGTTTGGGCGCTGAGCTGGCCGGAGAGGCATAATGCGCAAGCTAGGGATCGGCCCAGTCCCCCTCTACGTGCTGCGATCTCGCTGCCACAACCCTCGGTCCAGCTGGGGCTTAGACATGGAATGAACTCCCTATGCCTAAGCCAACCCATGAAACGGACGTGCGGGCACTCAGTCGGTCGAGGAGGCAGAATGTGCTAGCTGAGGTTTAGCCCGGTCCCCCCTACGTGCTGTCAATCCTACTGTCGCAACCCTCGGTCTGGTTTGATCTTAGACTGGGAATGAACTCCGTATGCTTAGACATGGAATGAACTTCGTATGCCTAAGCCAACCCACGAAACGAGCATACGGGCGCTCAGCCAATCGGAGAGGCAAAATGCGTAAATCGGGGATCGACCCGGTCCCCTCTGCGAGCTGTCGATCCTGCTATCGCAACCCTCGGTGTAGTCAAATCTTAGACTGGGAATGAACTCCGTATGCCTAAGTCAACCCATGAAACGAGTGTTCAGGCGTTGAGCTGGCCGGGGAGGCATAACGCCTAAGCCGGGGATCGACTCGATCCCTCTCTGCGTGCTGCCATTCCCACTGCCACAACCCTTGGTCCGGCTGGGGCTTAGACATGGAATGAACTCCCTATGCCTAAGCAAACCCACGAAACGGGCATGTGGGTGCTCAGCCACCTAGAGAAGCAGAATGCACAAGCTAAGGATCAGCCCGATCCCCCCTATATGCTACCGATCCTGCTGCCGTAACCCTCAATCTGGTCTGATCTTAGACTGGGAATAAACTCCGTATGCTTAGACTGGGGATGAACTCTGTATGCCTAAGTTAACCCACGAAACGAGCTTACGGGTGCTCAGTCGATCGAAGAGGCCGATCGGAGGGGCCGATCGGAGAGGCATAATGTGCAAGCCGGGGATCAGCTCGATCCCCCTCTGTATGCTGCCAATCCCGCTATCGGTCCTGCTACCACAACCCTCGGTCCGACTGGGGCTTAGACATGGAATGAAGTCCGTATGCGTAAGCCAACCCACGAAACGAGCGTGTAGGCGCTCAGTCGACAGGACAGGCAAAATGCGCAAGCCAGGGACCGGCTTGATCCCCCATGCGTGTTGTCGATCTCACTACATAACCCTCGGCCCAGTCCGATCTTAGACTGGGAATGAACTCATATGCCTAAGTCAAGCCACAAGACGAGCGTGCGGGTGCTGAGCCAATCGGAAAGGCATAATGCGCAAGTCAAGGATCGACCCGATCCCTCTCAGTGTGCTGTCGATCCCACTGCCACAACCCTCAGTCTGGCTAGGGCTTAGACAAGAAATGAGCTCCCTATGCCTAAGCCAACCCATGAAACGGGCGTACGGACACTGAACCGGCCGAAGAGGTAGAATGCGTAAGCCGAGAATCAGCCCAGTCCCCCCTGCGTGCTACCGCAACCCTCGATCCGGTCCAATCTTAGACTGGGAATGAACTTCGTATGCTTAGACTGGGGATGAACTCCTTATGCCTAAGTCAACCCACGAAACGAGCGTGCGGACGCTCAGCCGACCAGAGAGGCACGAAGCGCAAGCCAGGGATCGAACGGGTGGTAGGTGTGTTCAAGCACATCTTCATATTTCTACCATGCCAATGCCATTTTTATGGCTTGTAAATTCATACAATGGTCGCTTATGCCTTCATGTGAAGTTTCATGGTAAGATGACCCGTTTTTCATTTTTCACGATTTTCAAAACTTTTTACGGTTCGAGATTTTTTAAAATTTTTTTAGTAAGAGTTTTGTCCCCAAAATTGGTAGAGGTGAAAAATGTGGAGAAGATTTTGTGATCGTTCCAAAAAAGTGTTCCCATTTCAGACATTTTAATGGCTACTGACAGCAAACCTATAAACTCTCAAATACTCTTTAAAAGGGTGTGAGTTCTCGAGGTTTGATGAGGGATAGGGGGCCAATATAAGGGCCAAGTACCAGCACCCATCGCACATCGTGTGCGCACACCCCCGGCCCCCTAAATTGCTAGAACCCCCAATGCCACTGGTTAGGCTCTTTGACGATGCTCCGGCGATGGTGCCTGGGCAAAAAAAATTATGGTACCCGCACATACCTCAACCCAGCATGTGCACCGTGGCTCAAACTCTTAGACTGGGAATGAACTCCATATGCTTAGACATGGAATGAACTCCGTATGCCTATGCCAACTCACGAAATGAACGTGCGGGATCTCAACCGATCGGAGAGGCAGAATGCGCAAGTTGGGGATCAGCCCGGTCCCCCTTTGCGTGCCACCGATCCCGTTGGCACAACCCTCGGTCCGGCTGGGGCTTAGACATGGAATGAACTCCCTATGCCTAAGCCAACCCACGAAATGGGTGTCCGAGCACTCAGTTGACTGGAGAGGTAGAATGCACAAGCCAGGGATCAGCCCGATCCCCCCTGCATGCTACCGATCCTACTGCCACAACCCTCGGCCTGGTTCGATCTTAGACTGGGAATGAACTCCATATGCTTAGATTGGGGATGAACTCCGTATGCCTAAGTCAACCCATGAAACGAGCGAGCGGGCGCTCAGTCGATCGGAGAGGCAGAATACGTAAGCCGGGGATCAGCCCGGTCCCCCCTGCGTGCTGTCGATCCTGCTGCTAGTCTTGCTACCGTAAGCCTTGGTCCGATCTAATCTTAGATGGGGAATGAACTCCATATGCTTAGACATGGAATGAACTCTGCATGCCTAAGCCAACCCACGAAACCAGCGTACGGGCGCTCAGCTAGTCGGAGAGGCAGAATGCGCAAGCCGAGGATCGGCCTGATCCCCCCTGCATGCTATCGATCCTGCTACCGCAACCCTCTGTCCGGTCTGATCTTAGATTGGGAATGAACTCCGTACGCCTAAGTCAACCCATGAAACGAGCGTGCAGGCACTGAACCGTTCGAAGAGGCATAATGCACAAGCCGAGGATCGGCCCGATCCCCCTCTGCGTGCTGTCGGTCCCGCTACCACAACCCTCGGTCCAGCTGGGGCTTAGACTTGGAATGAACTCCCTATGCCTAAGCTAACCCACGATACGGGCGTGCGGGCGCTCAGCCGATCGGAGAGGCAGAATGTGCAAGCCGGGGATAGGCCTGGTCCCTCTTGCATGCTATCGATCCTACTGTCGCAACCCTCTATCCGGTCCGATCTTAGATTGGGAATGAACTCTATATGCTTAGATTGGGGATGAACTTCGTATGCCTAAGTCAACCCACGAAACGAGTGTGCGGACGCTCAGTCGAACAGAGAGGCAGGATACATCAGTCGGGGATCGAACGGGTGGTGGGTGGGTTCAAGCACATCTTCATATTTCTACCATGGAAATGCCATTTTTATGGCTTGTAAATTCATACAATGGTCCCCTATGCCTTCATGTGAAGTTTCATGGTAAGAGGACCCGTTTTCTATTTTTCATGATTTTTGAAACTTTTTACGGTTCGAGATTTTTTTAAACTTTTTTTAGAAAGAGTTTTGTCCCCAAATTTGGTAGAGTGATCCTTGTGTTTTTTTTGGCATGCACAAAAAAATTCAGCAAAAAACTTGAAGCGGAGAAGATTTTGTGACCCTTTGAAAAAAGAGTCCCCATTTCAGACACTTTAATGGCTATTGGCAGCAAACCTATAAAATCTCAAATGCTCTTTAAGGGGGTGTGAGTCCTCGAGGTTTGATGAGGGATAGGGGGCCAATATAAGGGCCAAGTACCCAGCACCACAGTCGCACATCATTGTGCGCACACCCCCTGGCCCGCCACCCCAATCGTCGAAAACCCCCAAATGCCGACGGTTAGTCTTTCGGCATGCCTCCGACGATGGTGCCCTGGGCGAAAAAAATGTGGCACTATTCACATCCCTAATCCCAAGCATGGCACCATGGCTGAAACTTCTTAGACTGGATTGAAACTCTGTCATGCTTAGACATGGATGAACTCCGTAGGGCCTAAGCCATACCCCACGAAAACGAGGCGTTGCAAGGCAGCTCAGCCGGTTGAAAGGTTAGAATGCGCAAGCCAGGAATCAGCCCGGTCCCCCGCTACTGCTACCGATCCCGCCTTACCACAAAACCCTCGGTCGGCTGTCGGCTTACATATGGAATGAACTCCCTATGCCTAAGCCAACCCATGAAATGGGCGTACGGGGACTCAACCAGTCGGAGAGGCAGAATGTGCAAGTCAGGGATCGGTCGATCCCCCTGCATACTGCTGCAACCCTCAGTCTGATTCAATCTTAGACTGGGAATGAACTCCATATGCTTAGACTGGGGATGAACTCCGTATGGCTAAGTCAACCCACGGAACGAGCATGCGGGCTTGCAGTCAGTCGAAAAGGCCAGTCGGAGAGGCAGAATGCGCAAGTCGATGATCAGCCCGGGCCTCCCCTATGTGCTGCCGATCCTGCTGCTGGTCCTACTACCACAACCCTCTGTCTGATCTGATCTTAGACTGGGAATGAACTCCGTATGCTTAGACATGGAATGAACTCCGCATGCCTAAGCCAACCCATGAAACGAGCGTGTAGGCGCTCAATCGATCGGTGAGGCAGAATGCATAAGCCGGGGGCTGGCCCAGTCTTCCCCTGCTTGCTGTCGATCCTACTACCGTAACCCTCGGTTCGATCTGATCTTAGACTGGGAATGAACTCCGTATGCCTAAGTTAACCCATAAAATGAGTGTTCGGGCGCTGAGCCGGTCGGAGAGGCATAATACGCAAGCCGGGGATTAGCTTGGTCCCGCTACCACAACCCTCGGTCCGGCTAGGGCTTAGACATGGAATGAACTCCCTATGCCTAAGCTAACCCACAAAACGAGCATATGGGCACTCAGCCAACCGAAGAGGTAGAATGCGTAAGCTGGGGATCGGCCTGGTCCCCTCTGTGTGCTGTCGATCCTGCTGTCGCAACGCTCGATCTGGTCTGATCTTAGACTGGGAATGAACTCCGTATGCTTAGATTGGGGATGAACTCCATATGCCTAAGTCAACCCATGAAACGAGCGTGTGGGCGCTCAACCGGTCGGAGAGGCAGAATGCGCAAGCTAGGGATCGACCCGATCCCCCTTACGTGCTGTCGATCCAACTGTCGTAACCCTTGATTCAGTTTGATCTTAGACTGGGAATGAACTCTGTATGCTTAGACTGGGGATGAACTTCGTATGCCTAAGTGAACGCACGAAACAAGCGTGGGGGTGCTCAACCGGTCGGAGAGGCAGAATGCGCAAGCCGAGGATCGACTCGGTCCTCCTCTACGTGCTACCGATCCCACTACCACAACCCTCGGTTCGGCTGAGGCTTAGACATGGAATGAACTCCCTATGCGTAAGCCAACCCACGAAACGGTCGTGCGGGCGCTCAGCCTGCCAGAGAGGCAGAATGCGGCTGTCGAGGATCGGCCCGATCCCCCCTACGTGTTGCCTATCTTACTGTCGCAACCCTCGATTCGGTTCAATTTTAGACTGAGAATGAACTCCGTATGCTTAGACTGGGGATGAACTCCGTATGCCTCAGTCAACCCACAAAACGAGCGTATGGGTGCTCAGTTGGCCGGAGAGGTAGAATGAGCAAGTCGGGGATCGGCCCGGTCCCCTCTTGTGTGCTGTCGATCTTGCTATTGGTCCTGCTATCTCAACCGTTGGTCCGGTCCGATCTTAGATTGGAAATGATCTCCGTATGCTTAGACATGGAATGAACTCTGTATGCCTATTCCAACCCACAAAACGAGCGTACGGGCGCTCAGCTGAATAGAGAGGCAGAATGCGTAAGATGGGGACCGACCCGGTCCCCCCTACATGCTGTCGATCCTGCTACTGCAACCCTAGGTTCGATCCGATCTTAGACTGGGAATGAACTCTGTATGCTTAGACTGGAGATGAACTCTGTATGCTTAAGTCAACCCACAAAACAAGCGTGCGGGTGCTCAACTGACCAGAAAGGCCGATCGAAGAGGTGTAATGCGCAAGCCGAGGATTAACCTGGTCCTTCTCTACGTGCTGTCGATCCCGGTACCGATCCTGCTACCATAACTTTCAGTTCGGCTGGGGCTTAGACATTGAATAAACTCCGTATGCCTAAGCCAATCCATGAAACAAGCGTGCGGGCGCTCAGCCGGTCGGAGAAGCAGAATGTGCAAGCCGAGGATCGCCCGGTCCCTCCCTGTGTATTGTCGATCCTGCTGTTGGTCTTGCTGTTGCAACCTTTGGTCCGGTCTGATCTTAGAATAGGAATGAACTTCGTATGCTTAGACACGGAATGAACTTCGTATGCCTAAGCCAACCCATGAAACAAGCGTGCGGGCTCTCAGCTGGTAGGAGAGGCAGAATGCGTAAGTCGGGGATTGGCCCAGTCCCCCCTTTGTGCTGTCGATCCTGCTACCATAATCGTCGGACTGGTCTGATCTTAGACTAGGAATGAATTCCGTATGCCTAAGTCAACCCACGAAACGAGCATGCGGGCATTGAGCCGATCGGAGAGGCATAATGCACAAGCCGAGGATCGGCCCGGTCCCCCTCGTGTGCTGCCGATCCCGCTACCACAACCATCTGTCCGGCTGGGGCTTAGACATGGAATGAACTCCCTATGCCTAAGCCAACCCATGAAACGGGCGTGCATGTGCTCAGCCAACCAAAGAGGCAGAATACGCAAGCCGGGGATCGATCTGGTCCCCCCTGCATGCTGTCGATCCTACTGCCGCAACTCTTGGTCCGGTCTGATCTTAGACTGGGAATGAACTTCGTATGCCTAAGTCAACCCACGAAATGAGCGTACGGGTGCTGAGCTAGCCGGAAAGGCATAATGCACAAGTCGGGGATCGGCCTGGTCCCTCTCTGCATGCTGTCGGTCCTGCTGCCACAACCCTCGATCTGACTGGGGCTTAGACATGGAATGAACTCCCTCTGCCTAAGCCAACCCACAAAATGGACGTACGGGTGCTCAGCCGGCCGGAGAGGCAGAATGCGCAAGCCAGGGATCGACCCGGTCCCCCTTGCGTGCTGTCGATCCTACTGCCACAACCCTCGGTCCGGTCTGATCTTAGACTGGAAATGAACTCCGTATGCTTAGACTGGGGATGAACTTCGTATGCCTAACTCAACCCACAAAACGAGCGTACGGCCACTCAGTCGACCAGAGAGGCAGGATGCGCAAGCCGGGGATCGAACGGGTGGTAGGTGGGTTCAAGCACATCTTCATATTTCTACCATGCCAATCCCATTTTTATGGCATGTAAATTCATACAATGGTCCCCTAAGCCTTCATGTGAAGTTTCGTGGCAAGACGACCCGTTTTCTATTTTTCACGATTTTTAAAACTTTCTATGGTTCGGGATTTTTTAAAATTTTTTTAGAAAGAGTTTTGTCCCGAAAATTGGTAGAGGTGATCCTTGTATTTTTGTTGGCATGCACAAAAACATTCAGCTAAAAACTCAAAGTGGAGAAGATTTTGTGACCGTTTGAAAAAGTGTCCCCATTTCAGACACTTTAATGGCTACTGGCAGCAAACCTATAAAATCTCAAATGCTCTTTAAAGAGGTGTGAGTTCTCAAGGTTTGATGAGAGATAGGGGGCCAATATAAGGGCCAAGTACCAGCACCCATCGCACATCATGTGCGCACAACCCCTCGGCCCCCAATCACCGAAGTCCCCAATGCCGTCGGTTAGGCTCTCCGACGATGCTCCGACGATGGTGCCCCGGTCGAAAAAAATATGGCACTAGCACATGCCTAAGCCCAGCATGTGCACCTTGGCTCAAAATCTTAGATTGGGAATGAACTCCGTATGCTTAGACATAGAATGAACTCCGTATGCCTAAGCCAACCTACGAAACGAGCGTGCGGGCATTCAGCCGATCGGAGAGGTAGAATGGGCAAGCCAGGGATCGGCTCGATCCTCCCTGTATGTTGTCGATCCTGTTGCCGTAACCCTCGGTCTGATCCAATCTTAGACTCAGAATGAACTCCGTATGCATAAGTCAACCCATGAAATGAGCCTGCGGGCGCTGAGCCAGCCGAAGAGGCATAATGCTCAAGTTGGGGATCGGCCCTATCCCCCTCTGCATGCTATCAGTCCCGCTGCCACAACCCTCGGCCCAGCTGGGGCTTAGACATGGAATGAACTCCTTATGCCTAAGCCAACCCATGAAACGGGCGTACGGGTGCTCAACCGGCTGGAGAGGCAGAACTCCGGCAGAATGCGCAAGCTGAGGATCGACCCGATCCCCCTGTGTGCTGCCGATCCCACCGCCACAACCCTCAGTCCGGCTGGGGCTTAGACATGGAATGAACTCCCTATGCCTAAGCCAACCCACAAAATGAACATGCAGGGTGCTCAACCGGACGGAGAGGCAGAATGCACAAGCTGGGGATTGGCCCGATCTTTCCTGTGTGCTGCCGATCCTACTGTCGCAACCCTCGGTCCGGTCTAATCTTAGACTGGGAATGAACTTCGTATGCTTAGATTGGGGACGAACTTCATATGCCTAAGTCAACCCACAAAATGATCGTGCGGGCGCTCAGTCGGCCGGAGAGGCATAATGCGCAACTTGGGGATCAGCCCGGTCCCCCTCTACATGCTGTCGATCCCGCTGCCGGTCCTGCTACCACAACCCTCTGTCCGACTGGGGCTTAGACATGGAATGAACTCTGTATGCCTAAGCCAACCCACGAAACGAGCGCGCGAGTGCTCAGCCGGCCGGAGAGGCAGAATGCACAAGTCGAAGATCGACCCGGTCCCCCCTTGTGTGCTATCGATCATGCTACTGGTCCTGCTGCGGCAACCCTCAGTCTGGTCCGATCTTAGACTAGGAATGAACTCTGTATGCCTAAGCCAACCCATGAAAAGAGCGTGCGGGCACACAGCCGACCGGAGAGGCAGAATGCGCAAGCCGGGGATCGACTCGGTCCCCCCCTGCATGCTGTCGATCCTGTTGCTGCAACCCTCGGTCTGGTCCGATCTTAGACTGGGAATGAACTCTGTATGCCTAGGTCAACCCACGAAACGAGTGTGCGGGTGCTGAGTCGGTCGGAGAGGCATAATGCGCAAGCCGGGGATCGGCCCGGTCCCCCTTCGCGGGCTGCCGATCCCACTGCCACAACCCTTGGTTTGGCTAGGGCTTAGACATGGAATGAACTTCCTTTGCCTAAGCTAAGCCACGAAACAGGCGTACAGGCACTCAACCGGTCGGAGAGGCAGAATGCACAAGCCAGGGATTGGCCCGGTCCCCCCTACGTGCTGTCGATCCTGTTGCCGTAACCCTCGGTCTGATCTAATCTTAGATTGGGAATGAACTCTGTATGCTTAGACTGGGGATGAACTTCGTATGCCTAAGTCAACCCATTAAACGAGCGTGCGGGCGCTCAGTCAACCAGAAAGGCAGGATGCGCAAGCCAGGGATCGAACGGGTGGTAGGTGGGTTGAAGCACATCTTCATATTTCTGCCATGCCAATGCCATTTTTATGGCTTGTAAATTCATACAATAGTCCCCTAAGCCTTCATGTGAAGTTTCGTGGCAAGACGACCCGTTTTCTATTTTTCACGATTTTTAAAACTTTCTATGGTTCGGGATTTTTTAAAATTTTTTTAGAAAGAGTTTTGTCCCGAAAATTGGTAGAGGTGATCCTTGTATTTTTGTTGGCATGCACAAAAACATTCAGCTAAAAACTCAAAGTGGAGAAGATTTTGTGACCGTTTGAAAAAGTGTCCCCATTTCAGACACTTTAATGGCTACTGGCAGCAAACCTATAAAATCTCAAATGCTCTTTAAAGAGGTGTGAGTTCTCAAGGTTTGATGAGAGATAGGGGGCCAATATAAGGGCCAAGTACCAGCACCCATCGCACATCATGTGCGCACAACCCCTCGGCCCCCAATCACCGAAGTCCCCAATGCCGTCGGTTAGGCTCTCCGACGATGCTCCGACGATGGTGCCCCGGTCGAAAAAAATATGGCACTAGCACATGCCTAAGCCCAGCATGTGCACCTTGGCTCAAAATCTTAGATTGGGAATGAACTCCGTATGCTTAGACATAGAATGAACTCCGTATGCCTAAGCCAACCTACGAAACGAGCGTGCGGGCATTCAGCCGATCGGAGAGGTAGAATGGGCAAGCCAGGGATCGGCTCGATCCTCCCTGTATGTTGTCGATCCTGTTGCCGTAACCCTCGGTCTGATCCAATCTTAGACTCAGAATGAACTCCGTATGCATAAGTCAACCCATGAAATGAGCCTGCGGGCGCTGAGCCAGCCGAAGAGGCATAATGCTCAAGTTGGGGATCGGCCCTATCCCCCTCTGCATGCTATCAGTCCCGCTGCCACAACCCTCGGCCCAGCTGGGGCTTAGACATGGAATGAACTCCTTATGCCTAAGCCAACCCATGAAACGGGCGTACGGGTGCTCAACCGGCTGGAGAGGCAGAACTCCGGCAGAATGCGCAAGCTGAGGATCGACCCGATCCCCCTGTGTGCTGCCGATCCCACCGCCACAACCCTCAGTCCGGCTGGGGCTTAGACATGGAATGAACTCCCTATGCCTAAGCCAACCCACAAAATGAACATGCAGTGCTCAACCGGACGGAGAGGCAGAATGCACAAGCTGGGGATTGGCCCGATCTTTCCTGTGTGCTGCCGATCCTACTGTCGCAACCCTCGGTCCGGTCTAATCTTAGACTGGGAATGAACTTCGTATGCTTAGATTGGGGACGAACTTCATATGCCTAAGTCAACCCACAAAATGATCGTGCGGGCGCTCAGTCGGCCGGAGAGGCATAATGCGCAACTTGGGGATCAGCCCGGTCCCCCTCTACATGCTGTCGATCCCGCTGCCGGTCCTGCTACCACAACCCTCTGTCCGACTGGGGCTTAGACATGGAATGAACTCTGTATGCCTAAGCCAACCCACGAAACGAGCGCGCGAGTGCTCAGCCGGCCGGAGAGGCAGAATGCACAAGTCGAAGATCGACCCGGTCCCCCCTTGTGTGCTATCGATCATGCTACTGGTCCTGCTGCGGCAACCCTCAGTCTGGTCCGATCTTAGACTAGGAATGAACTCTGTATGCCTAAGCCAACCCATGAAAAGAGCGTGCGGGCACACAGCCGACCGGAGAGGCAGAATGCGCAAGCCGGGGATCGACTCGGTCCCCCCCTGCATGCTGTCGATCCTGTTGCTGCAACCCTCGGTCTGGTCCGATCTTAGACTGGGAATGAACTCTGTATGCCTAGGTCAACCCACGAAACGAGTGTGCGGGTGCTGAGTCGGTCGGAGAGGCATAATGCGCAAGCCGGGGATCGGCCCGGTCCCCCTTCGCGGGCTGCCGATCCCACTGCCACAACCCTTGGTTTGGCTAGGGCTTAGACATGGAATGAACTTCCTTTGCCTAAGCTAAGCCACGAAACAGGCGTACAGGCACTCAACCGGTCGGAGAGGCAGAATGCACAAGCCAGGGATTGGCCCGGTCCCCCCTACGTGCTGTCGATCCTGTTGCCGCAACCCTCGGTCCGATCTAATCTTAGATTGGGAATGAACTCTGTATGCTTAGACTGGGGATGAACTCCGTATGCCTAAGTCAACCCATGAAACGAGCGTGCGGGCGCTCAGCCGGCCAGAGAGGCAGGATGCGCAAGCCGGGGATCGAACGGGTGGTAGGTGGGTTGAAGCACATCTTCATATTTCTGCCATGCCAATGCCATTTTTATGGCTTGTAAATTCATACAATAGTCCCCTAAGCCTTCATGTGAAGTTTCGTGGCAAGACGACCCGTTTTCTATTTTTCATGATTTTTGAAACATTTTGCGGTTTGGGATTTTTTAAAATTTTTTTAGAAAGCGTTTTGCCACCAAATTTGGTAGAGGTGATCCTTGTATTTTTTTTGGCATGCACAAAAAAACTCAGCTAAAACTTCGAAGTGGAGACAATTTTGTGACCGTTTGAAAAAAGTGTCCCCGTTTCAGACACTTTAATGGCCACTGGCAGCAAACCTATAAAATCTCAAATGCTCTTTAAGGGGGTGTGAGTTCTAGAGGTTTGATGAGGGGTAGGGGGCCAATATAAGGGCCAAGTGTCACACCCTAGGCGGGTGTGCCAGGCACATTAGGCACACCAATAGGGGAGCCAGAGGTTGAGGCCTGCGGACCAGGCGTGCTGGCGGGTATCTGCATGCAAAGCCTAGCAAACGAGTTCAGAACGCCTGCCCAACTTGCAGGCCAGCCCGTGAGACCAAGGCCTGGCATACAAGCTGCCCGCACCACATCTAGAAGGGCCCAAGGTGCTGGACACGCAGGGGAAGCTTCTGGAAGCAGGCAGGATCAGTAGCAGCATCCTGGCAGATTTGGTTGACCCTGAAAATCAGGAGTTAGCATCTTGATTGATTGTAATCTGTATAATCCCATGATTTTAGCCTTTATTCTAGGGATATTGTCATTAAGTGTAAGTTGGAGCCTCAACTATAAATAGAGGGCTGCTCCTCCCTCATTTGTACACCATCAAACACTTCTATTTCAGTGAATACAAGAGCATTTCCAGAATTCTGCCTTCTTATCCTATTTCTCTTTAACTTACGTAATCAGCCCTTCCTGTTGTTCTAGTGCCCGTACGCTTGTGTTTTAGGCTGACTTAGGCATAAAGGAGGAGATTCCAAGCCTAAGGCTGCACGGTTTCTGAGTCTAAGGTCAGAGCCCGTGACAGTTGGTATCAGAGCAGGTTTGATTCTACGTGTTTGTGTTGTGCAGGTTAGAGGAGATGGCATCCCAAAGTGACACTGCTAACCAACAACCAGAGGCCCAGGAACATGCGCGTGGAAGAGGGAGGAAAGCCAGTTCTAAAGATATCTGGTCTACCATGAATGGTAGGATGGCCAAGGTGGAGGTGACCATGGACGATATGGGGGAGAAGCTTGAGGGGGTAGAGACTCACATTGCATCGCTAGACTCCATGGGGGAGGAGATCCAAAGTGAGCTGCAAGCTGCTCTCAACAAAGGCTTGGACGTGTTTGCCCAAAAGAATCAGACCTTGGAGGCTGAAGTGCTGACCTTGCACGATGGCATGGAGGCCATGCACCAGCGGATGGAGGAGCTTACCAGTGAGCTCGTTGCTTGCAAGACTGCCATTGGGAATGGCATGTTTGCTGGAGTGTCCAAGTCCAGATTGGATGTCCCCAAGCCTAAGGAGTTCAAGGGGACTAGGGTGGCCAAGGAAGTAGATAACTACTTTTGGGGTATGGAGCAGTACTTCCAGGCCATAGGCATGCAAGACGAGGCGATAAAGGTAAGCACCGCTGCTATGTATCTCACTGATGTAGCCTTATTGTGGTAGAGGCACAGGTGTGATGATGTCAGGCTTGGGAGGGCCAAGATTGGAACCTGGGCAGAGTTCCAAAAGGAGTTCAGAGAACAATTTTACTTGGAGTATGCCGATGATGAGGCACGGGCAAAGTTGCACAGGCTAAGCCAGCAAGGGGACATAAGGGAATATGTCCAGAAATTCTCTAAACTGATGCTACAGATCTAGGATCTAGGTGAAAAAGGACACCTTATTTGCTTTCATGGATGGGCTAAAGTCGTGGGTGAAGCATCAGCTACAAAGGAGAGGAGTTCATGACTTGGCTAAAGCCATGACTACTGTCGAGGCCTTGATAGAGTTCAAGCCTCTGAACAAGTTCGAGTCTAGCAAGCCCAAGGGTAAGGGCAGGGATGATAGGGACCGAAAGAAGTAGTTCAAGGGGAAGGACCATGATCGAGAGTCCAAGGATGGAGATCGAGACCGTTCAACCAAGGATGGTGAGAGGAAGCCACCAGCAGGCAATTGGAAAGCAAAGGGGGACCGAGAGCCACTAGCTTGCTACCTATGTGGAGGGAGCCACATAGCACGTAATTACCCACAGAAGGGCAAGCTAGCTGCTGTAGACAAGGAGTCTGACGAGGAGCCAGAGTCAGGGGGCAGCAAAGCTTAGGTCATTGGTGCTCAATGCTATCTAGAGTAAGGGGAGTCGTAAGCCAAAGGGCTTGATGTTTGTAGATCTGATGGTTGCGGGTCAGAAGGTGAGTGCACTGGTGGACACATATGCCTCACATCTTTTTATTTTAGGTGATAGAGGCCAGAAGCTCGGACTAAAGGTACAGAAAGGGATTGGTACCATCAAAATGATGAACTCAAAGGAAGTTCCAGTCGTTGAAGTAGCGCGGGGAGTGGAGTTATAGCTTGGAGACTTGAAAGGGAGGCCAGAAGCTCAGACTAAAGGTGCAGAAAGGGACTGGTACCATCAAAATGATGAACTCCAAGGAAGTTCCAGTCGTTGAAGTAGCGCAGGGAGTGGAGTTATAGCTTGGAGACTGGAAAGGCAAGGAGACCATTGAGGTAATACCCCTTGACGACTATGAGTTTGTGATTACGTTGGATTTCCTTATTTGGATTAACGCCCTCCTTGTGCCTTTTGCCGATTGTGTTTGCATCTTGGATGCACGGTGCCAATGCCTAGTGCCATTGAAGAGAGGGTCTAGAGTTGGGTCGCGGGTGGTGTCAGCCATCCAATTTGCCAAGGTGGTAAGCAAACAAGAAGACACCTTCTTGGTAGCCCTGAAATATGATGAGCGAAGGGAGAAGGAGACTGAGTCACCCTTGGAGGTGCTAAAGGTGATGAAGACCTTTAGTGATGTGATACCCGCAAAGCTACCTAGCAAGCTACCACCTAAGAAAGAGGTGGACCACAAGATTGAGCTGGTGTCCGAGGCCAAGCCACCAGCTAGAGCCCTTTACCGAATGTCTCCACCAGAGTTGGAGGAGTTAAGGAAGCAGCTTAAAGAGTTAGTTGATGCTGGCTTTATCAGGCCATCGAAGGCACCCTATGGTGCACCGGTTCTATTTCAACACAAGCATGATAGGTCATTGCGGCTGTGTATAGACTACTGAGCTTTGAACAACTTGACCATCAAGAACAAGTACCCTATCCCACTTATTGCGAACTTGTTCGATCAACTTGGGAGCGCAGGTGGTTCACCAAGCTGGATTTGAGGTCAGGCTACTATCAAGTCAGGATCGCAGAGGGAGATGAGCCAAAGATAGCATGTGTCACTTGGTATGGTTCGTATGAGTTCTTGGTGATGCCTTTCGGACTCACGAATGCCTCAACAACATTCTGCACCCTTATGAACAAGGTACTTCAGTCATTCCTTGATCGGTTTGTTATGGTTTATTTGGATGACATTGTGATCTACAGCCAGACTTTGTGAGAGCATGTAGACCACTTGAGACAGGTGTTCGAAGTGTTGTGGGTGTACAAGCTGTTTGTCAAGAGGAAGGAGTGCTCATTCGCCCAACAGGAGATCCCGTTCCTTGGCCACATAGTGGGAGGTGGCGAGATACGCATGGATGAAGGTAAGATACACGCCATCCTGGAGTGGTAACCACCAGCCAAGGTCACTGAGTTGAGATCGTTCCTTAGGTTGGTCAACTACTACAAGTGCTTCATCAAAGGTCACTCAGTAATAGCCATGCCATTGACTGACTTGCTCAAGAAAGGGAAAGCATGGGAGTGGAGCGCAAGGTGCCAATAAGCCTTTGACAGGTTAAAGTGGGTTGTGATCGAGGAGCCAGTCTTGGCCTTAACAGACCATGCCAAGTCGTATGAGGTGCATACAGATGCATCAGACTTTGCCATAGGGGGCGTGTTGATGCAGAAGGGACGTCCAGTCACGTTCGAGAGCAGGAAACTGAACGAGACTAAGCGTAAGTACATGGTCCAAGAGAAGGAGATGATTGTAGTGGTGCACTGCTTACGCATTTGGTGCCATTACTTGTTGGGGTCGAGGTTCATGGTTAGGATGGACAATGTGGCGACCAGCTACTTCCAGACGCAGAAGAAGCTATCCCTCAAGCAGACGAGATGGTAAGATTTTCTTGCAGAATTTGATTTCCAGATGGAGTACAAGCTGGGGCGGGCGAACCTAGTAGCAGACGCCCTGAGTAGGAAGGCTAACCTTGCTGCCATTAGCCAACCAGAGGGGTCACTGGTGCCGCGCATGAAGGAGGGACTTGCGCATGATCCTACAGCCAAGGCTTTGATGAAGTACGCCCAGCAAGGTAAGACTAGGCTATTTTAGTTGCAGGATGGCTTGTTGTACACCAGGGTAGTAGACTGTTTGTGCCGCAGCACGGAAAGCTCTGCAAGGAAGTTTTGCAAGAATGCCATGATTCAAGGTGGGTTGGACACCCCGAAGTGAGCCATACCTTGGCGCTGATCGAGGATCGATACTACTGGCCGTACATGAGGTATGATGTGGAATCCTATGTGAAGACTTATCTTGTGTGCCAACAGGACAAGGTGGAGCTCAAGAAACTAGGCGGTCTCTTGGAGCCATTGCCAGTGCCAGAACGACCATGGTAGAGTGTTTCTCTGGACTTTATAGTCGGTCTACCCAAAGCAGAAGGGTTTGGAAGCATCATGGTAGTGGTGGATAGGTTTTCCAAGTATGGAATCTTCATTCTAGCAACCAAGGAGTGCCCAGTCGAGGAGGCAGCTCGATTGTTCCTGACGAACATGGTTAAGTACTGGGGAGTGCTGAGGACCATTGTTAGTGATCGGGACGGGTGTTTCACGGGCAGGTTCTAGACTGAGTTGTTCAAGCTGTTGGGGTCAGACTTGAACTTTTCCACCAGCATGCATCCCCAGACCGATGGGCAGACAGAATGAGTGAATGGACTATTGGAGGTCTACCTCAGGCATTATGTGAGTGCCACACAAAGGGACTGGCCAAAGCTGCTAGATATTGCGCAGTTTTCCTACAACTTGCAAAGGAGCGAGGCAACGAACCAGAGCCCATTTGAGGTTATGACAGGGCA
Organism: Durio zibethinus; assembly: GCF_002303985.1. Next base: position 16,222,067 of record NW_019167949.1, on the reverse strand, counting down.
ACAACCACTAACACCCAGTTCGATTGCTGCAGGTTATACAGGGCCGAATCCAGCAGCAAACAAGTTTGCCAAGGCATGGCAGGAGCAAACTAACTTGGCCAGAGTTTGTCTACACAAGGCGGCCAAGAGGTCGAAGAAGTGGGCAGACCAGAATAGGCGGGACGTGCAGTTCCAGGTTGGAGACTTGGTGTTGGTGAAGCTGCATCCCATTGTGTGCCATAAGGGGCTGCACAAAGGCCTAGTCCGAAGGTATGAGAGACCTTTTCGAGTAGTCAAGAGGGTAGGCAAAGTTGCCTACAAGCTGGATATGCCACCTAAGCTGAAGGTACACCCGGTGTTCCATTGAGCATGCTCAAGCTGTTCCATGAGGATGAAGGAGATCCAGAACAGGCAGAGTCAAAGCATGCGCTAAAAGCCTCATATGAGAAGGAGGTCCACAGCATCATAGCTGACCGGAAGGTGAGATGGAAGAACTATCAGCCAAGATAAGAGTACTTGGTGCACTGGAAGGGACTTCCAGACAGTGAGGTGAGCTGGGAACCAGCAGAAGACTTATGGTAGTTCGGGGACTAGATGAGGCAGTACCATGCAGAAGACGCAACGAGGGTGTTACGCAATCAGGTGGGGGAGAATATCACGCCCTGGGCGGGCAGCACATCAGGCGCACATCAGGCGCACAGCAGGTGAGCCAGAGGTTGAGGCCTGCATACCAGGCATGCTAGCGGGTATCTGCATGGAAAACCTAGCAAACAAGTTCAAAACGCCCTCCCAACTTGCTAGCCAACCCGTGAGACCAAGGCCTAGCATACAAGCTGCCTGCACTACATCCAGAAGGGCCCAAGGTGCTGGACACACAAGGGAAGCTTTTGGAAGCAAGCAGGATCAGCAGTAGCATCCTGGCAGATTTGGTTGACCCTAAAAATCAGGAGTTAGCTTCCTGATTGATTGTAATATGTATAATCCCATGATTTTAGCCTTTATTCTAGGGATATTACCATTAAGTGTAAGCTGGAGCCTCAACTATAAATAGAGGGCTGCTCTTCCCTCATTTGTACACCATCAAACACTTTCGTTTCAGCGAAAACAAGAGCATTTCCAGAATTCTGCCTTCTTATCCTGTTTCTCTTTAACTTGCGTAATCAGCCCTTCTCGTTGTTCTAGTGCCCGTACACTTGTGTTTTAGGTTGACTTAGGCATAAATGAGGAGATTTCAAGCCTAAGGTCGCATGGTTTTGAGTCTAAGGTCGGAGCCCGTGACACAAGTACCAGCACCCATCACACATCATGTGTGAACACCCCCCGGCCCCCCAATCGTCGGAACCCCCAATCCTGTCAGTTAGGCTCTCCAGCGATGCTTTGGCGATGGTGCCCTGAGCAAAAAAAATGCTGCACCAGTACATGCCCGAGCCTAGCATGTGCACCGTGGCTTAAAATCTTAGACTGGGAATGAACTCCGTATGCTTAGACATGGAATGAACTCCGTATGCCTAAGCCAACCCACGAAACGAGCGTGCAAGCGCTCAGCCAACCGGAGAGGTAGAATGTGCAAGCTGGGGATCGGCCCGGTCCCTCCTATGTGCTGTCGATCCTACTACTGCAACCCTCGGTCTGGTCTGATCTTAGACTAGGAATGACCTCCGTATGCATAAGTCAACTCACGAAACGAGCGTGCGGGTACTGAACCAGTCAAAGAGGCATAATACGTAAGCCAGGGATCGACCCAGTCCCCCTCTGCATGCTATCGGTCCCGCTGCCATAACCCTCGGTCCAGCTGGGGCTTATACATTGAATGAACTCCCGATGCCTAAGCCAACCCAAGAAACAGACGTGCAGGCGTTCAGCCGATCGAAAAGCCAGAATGCGCAAGCCGAGGATCGACCCAGTCCCCCTTGCGTGCTGTTGCAACCCTCGATCCGATCCGATCTTAGACTGGGAATAAACTTCATATGCTTAGACTAGGGATGACCTCCGTATAACTAAGTCAACCCACGAAATGAGCGTACGGGCGCTCAGCCGACCAGAGTGGCAGGATGCGGAAGTGGGGGATCAAACGGGTGGTAGGTGGGTTCAAGCAAATCTTCATATTTTTGCCATGCCAATGCCATTTTTGTGGCTTGTAAATTCATTCAATGGTCCCCTAAGCCTTCATGTGAACTGTCGTGGCAAGACGACCCGGTTTCTATTTTTCATGATTTTTGAAACTTTTTACGGTTCGAGATTTTTTAAAATTTTTTTAGAAAGAGTTTTGTCCCCAAATTTGGTAGAGGTGATCCTTGTATTTTTGTTGACTTGCACAAAAACATTCAGCTAAAAACTCGTAGTGGAGAAGATTTTGTGATCATTTGAAAAAAGTGTCCCCATTTCAGACACTTTAATGGCTACTGGCAGCAAACCTATAAAATTTTAAATGCTCTTTAAGGGGGTGTGAGTTCTCGAGGTTTGATGAGGGATTGGGGGCCAATATAATGGCTAAGTACCAGCACCCATCGCACATCATGTGCGCACAACCCCCGGCCCCCCAATCTTCCGAACCCCCAATGCCGTCGGTTAGGCTCTTCGGCGATGCTCCAGCGATGGTGCCCCAGGTGAAAAAAATGTGGCACCAGCACATGCCCGAGCCCAGCAAGTGCACCGTGGCTCAAAATCTTAGACTGTGAATGAACTTCGTATGCTTAGACATGGAATGAACTCCTGTATGCCTAAGCCAACCCATGAAACGAGCGTACGGGGCTCAGCCGGCCGGAGAGGCAGAATGTGCAAGTCGGGGATTGGCCCGGTCCCCTCTACGTGCTACCGATCCTGCTGTCGCAATCCTCACTCCGATTCAATCTTAGACTAGGAATGAACTCTGTATGCTTAGATTGGGGATGAACTCCGTATGCTTAGACTGGGGATGAACTCCGTATGCCTAAGTCAACCCACGAAATGAGCGTGCGGGCGCTCAGCTGACCAGAGAGGCAGGATGCGCAAGCCGGGGATTGAACAGGTAGTAGGTGGGTTCGAGCACATCTTCATATTTCTGCCATGCCAATTTTTTATGGCTTGTAAATTCATGCAATGGTTCCCTAAGCCTTCATCTAAAGTTTCGTGGCAAGATGACCCGTTTTTTATTTTTCACGATTTTCAAAACTTTTTACGGTTCGAGATTTTTTAAAATTTTTTTAGAAAGAGTTTTATCCCCAAATTTGGTAGAGGTGATCCTTGTATTTTTGTTGACTTGCACAAAAACATTCATCTAAAAACTCGTAGTGGAGAAGATTCTGTGATCATTTGAAAAAAGTGTCCCCATTTCAGACACTTTAATGGCTACTGGCAGCAAACCTATAAAATCTTAAATGCTCTTTAAGGGGGTGTGAGTTCTCGAGGTTTGATGAGGGATTGGGGGCCAATATAATGGCTAAGTACCAGCACCCATCGCACATCATGTGCGCACAACCCCCGGCCCCCCAATCTTCCGAACCCCCAATGCCGTCGGTTAGGCTCTTCGGCGATGCTCCAGCGATGGTGCCCCAGGTGAAAAAAATGTGGCACCAGCACATGCCCGAGCCCAGCAAGTGCACCGTGGCTCAAAATCTTAGACTGTGAATGAACTTCATATGCTTAGACATGGAATGAACTCCGTATGCCTAAGCCAACCCACGAAACGAACGTACAGGGGCTCAGCCGGCCGGAGAGGCAGAATGTGCAAGCCGGGGATTGGCCCGGTCCCTCCTACGTGCTACCGATCCTGCTGTCGCAATCCTCACTCCGATTCAATCTTAGACTAGGAATGAACTCTGTATGCTTAGATTGGGGATGAACTCCGTATGCTTAGACTGGGGATGAACTCCGTATGCCTAAGTCAACCCACGAAATGAGCGTGCGGGCGCTCAGCCGACCAGAGAGGCAGGATGCGCAAGCCGGGGATTGAACAGGTAGTAGGTGGGTTCGAGCACATCTTCATATTTCTGCCATGCCAATTTTTTATGGCTTGTAAATTCATGCAATGGTTCCCTAAGCCTTCATCTAAAGTTTCGTGGCAAGATGACCCGTTTTCTATTTTTCATGATTTTCAAAACTTTTTACGGTTCGGGATTTTTTTAAATTTTTTTAGAAAGAGTTTTGTCCCTAAATTTGGTAGAGGTGATCCTTGTATTTTTTTTGGCATGCACAAAAAAATTCAGCAAAAAACCTAAAGTGGAGAAGATTTTGTGACCGTTTGAAAAAAGTGTCCCCATTTTAGACACTTTAATGGCTACTGGCAGCACACCTATAAAATCTTAAATGCTCTTTAAGGGGGTGTGAATTCTCGAGGTTTGATGAGGGATAGAGGGCCAATATAAGGGCCAAGTACCAGCACCCATCGTACATCATGTGCACACACCCCCGGCCCCCCAATCGTCGGAACCCCCAATGCCGCCGGTTAGGCTTTCCAACGATGCTCCGACGATGCTCCGGAGATGGTGCCCCGTGCAAAAAAAATGCGGCAGCAGCACATGCCCGAGCCCAGCATGTGCACCGTGGCTCAAAATCTTAGACTGGAAATGAGCTCCGTATGCTTAGACATGGAATGAACTCGCATGCCTAAGCCAACCTACGAAACGAGTGTGTGGGCACTCGACCGACCGGAGAGGCAGAATGCGTAAGCCGGGGATCGACCCGGTCCCCCCCTACGTGCTGTCGATCCTGCTACCACAACCCTCATTCCGGTCCCATCTTAGACTAGGAATGAACTCCATATGCATAAGTGAACCCACGAAACAAGCTTGCGGGCGCTGAGCCGACCGAAGAGGCATAATGCGCAATCTGGGGATCAGCCCGATCCCTTTCTGTGTACTGTCGGTCCCGCTGCCACAACCCTCGGTTCGATTGGCGCTTAGACATGGAATGAACTCCCTATGCCTAAGCCAACCCACGAAACGGGCCTGCGGGCACTCAACCGACTAGAGAGGCAGAATGCGCAAGCCGGGGATTAGCTCGATCCCCCCTACGTGCTGTCGATCCTACTGCCGCAACCCTCGATCCAGTCCAATCTTAGACTGGGAATGAACTCCATATGCTTAGACTGGGGATGAACTCCGTATGCCTAAGTCAACCCATAAAACGAGCGTGCGGGCGCTTAGCCGGCCGGAGAGGCATAATGCGCAAGTTGGGGATCAACTCGATCCCCCTCTACGTGCTGTCGATCCCGTTGCCGGTCCTGCTGGCACAACCCTCAGTCCAGCTGGGGCTTAGACATGGAATGAACTCCGTATGCCTAAGCCAACCCACGAAACGTGCGTACGGGCGCTCAGCCGACCAAAAAGGCAAAATGCACAACCTAGGGATTGACCTGGTCCCCCCTGCATGCTGCCAATCCTGCTGCTGGTCCTCCTGCCCCAACCCTCGATGCGGTCCGACCTTAGATAGGGAATGAACTTTGTATGCTTAGACATGGAATGAACTGCGTATGCTTAAGCCAACCCATGAAACGACCATACGTACGGGTGCTTAGCTGGTCGAAAAGGTAAACTGCTCAAGCCAAGGTCGGCCTGGTCCCCCCTACATGCTGTTGATCTTGCTGCTGCAACCCTCAGTTCAGTCCGATCTTAGATTGGGAATGAACTCCGCATGCCTAAGTCAACCCATGAAACGAGCATGCGGGCGTTGAGCCGACCGGAGAGGCATAATGTGCAAGCCGAGGATCGACTCGATCCCCCTCTGTGTGCTGTCGGTCCCGCTGCCACAACGCTCGGTCTGACTGGGGCTTAGACATGGAATGAACTCCCTATGCCTAAGCCAACCCAGGAAATGGGCGTGCGGGTGCTCAGCCGGCCAGAGAGGCAGAATGCACAAGCCGAGGATCAGCTCAGTCCCCCCTACATGCTATCGATCCTGCTGCCGTAACCCTCGATTCGGTCTGAACTTAGATTGGGAATGAACTCCGTATGCTTAGACTGGCGATGAACTACGTATGCTTAAGTCAACCCATGAAACAAGCATGCGGGCGCTCAGTCGGCCAGAGAGGCAGGATGCGCGAGCCGAGGATCGAACGGGTGGTAGGTGAGTTCAAGCACATCTTTATATTTTTGCCATGCTAATGCCATTTTTATGGCTTGCAAATTCTTACAATGGTCCCCTAAGCCTTCATGTGAAGTTTCGTGGCAAGAAGACCCATTTTCTATTTTTCACAATTTTTGAAACTTTTACGGTTCGGGATTTTTTAAAATTTTTTTAGATAGAGTTTTGTCCCCAAATTTGGTAGAGGTGATCCTTGTATTTTTTTGGCATCCATAAAACAATTCAGCTAAAAACCTCGAAGTGGAGAAGAATTTTTGACCGTTTGAAAAAAGTGTCCCCATTTCTAACACTTTAATGGCTACTGGCAGCAAACTTATAAAATTTCAAATGCTCTTTAAGGGGGTGTGAGTTCTCAAGGTTTGATGAGGGATAGGGGGCCAATATAAGGGCCAAGAACCAGCACCCATCGTACATCATGTGCGCACAGCCCCCGGGCCCCCAATACCGCCTGTTAGGCTCTCCGGCGATGCTCCGACGGTGATGGTGCCCCGGGCTAAAAAAATGTTGCACCAGCAAATGTCCGAGCCCAGCATGTGCACCGTGGCTTAGACTGGGAATGAACTCCAAATGCTTAGACAAGGAATGAACTCCGTATGCCTAAGCCAACTCACGAAACGAGCATGCGGGCGCTCAACCAGCCAGAGAGGCAGAATGTGCAAGCTGGGGATCGACCTGGTCCCTCCCTACATGCTGTCGATCCTACTGCCACAACACTCCGTCCGATTTGATCTTAGACTGCGAATGAACTCCGTATGCATAAGTCAACCCACGAAATGAGCGTGCAGGCATTGAACCGGCCAAAGAGGCATAATGCGCAAGCCAAGGATCGACCCTGTCCCCCTATGCGTGCTACCGGTCTTGCTGCCACAACCCTCGGTTCGACTGGGGCTTAGACATGGAATGAACTCCCTATGCCTAGGCCAACCCACAAAATGGGTGTGCGGACGCTAAGCAAGCCGAAGAGGCATAATGCGCAAGCCGGGGATTGGCCCGATCCCCCTCTGCGTGCTGCTGGTCCAGCTACCACAACCCTCGGTCCGGCTGGGGCCTAGACATGGAATGAACTCCCTATGCCTAAGCCAACCCCTGTGTGGGCACTCAGCCGACCGGAGTGGTGGAATGCGCAAGCCAGGGATCGGCCCGATCCCCCTTGCATGCTATCGATCCTACTGTCGCAACACTCGATCCGGTTCGATCCTAGACGAGGAATGAACTCCGTATGCTTAGACTAGGGATGAACTCCGTATGCCTAAGTCAACCCACGAAACGAGCGTACAGGCACTCAGCCAGCCGGAGAGGTCCGTATGCTTAGACATGGAAATGAGCTCCATATGCTTAGATATGGAATGAACTCGCATGCCTAAGCTAACCCACGAAACGAGCGTACGGGCACTTGATCGGCCAGAGAGACAGAATGTGCAAGCCGGGGATCGACCCGGTCCTCCTACGTGCTGTCGATTTTGCTACCGCAACCCTCGGTCCAATCCCATTTTAGACTGGGAATGAACTCCGTATGCCTAAACCAACCCATGAAACGAGCGTGCGTTCGGGCACTCAGTCGACCGAAGAGGCAGAATGCGTAAGCCGAGGATTAGCTCGGTCCCCCTCTACGTGCTGTCAATCCAGCTGCCGCAACCCTTGGTCTGGTCCGATCTTAGACATGGAATGAACTTCGTATGCCTAAGCCAACCCATGAAACGAGTGTGCGGGCGCTCAGCCAACCGGAGAGGCAGAATATGCAAGCTGGGGATCGACCCGATCTCCCTCTGCGTGCTGTCGATCTCACCGCCACAACCCTCGATCCGACTGGGGCTTAGACATGGAATGAACTCCCTATGCCTAAGCCAACCCAGGAAATGGGCGTGCGGGTGCTCAGCCGGCCAGAGAGGCAGAATGCACAAGCCGAGGATCAGCTCAGTCCCCCCTACATGCTATCGATCCTACTGCCGTAACGCTCGATTCGGTCTGATCTTAGATTGGGAATGAACTCCGTATGCTTAGACTGGGGATGAACTATGTATGCCTAAGTCAACCCACGAAACAAGCATGCGGGCGCTCAGTCGGCCAGAGAGATAGGATGCGCGAGCCAAGGATCGAACGGGTGGTAGGTGGGTTCAAGCACATCTTCATATTTCTGCCATGCTAATGCCATTTTTATGGCTTGCAAATTCTTACAATGGTCCCCTAAGCCTTCATGTGAAGTTTCGTGGCAAGAAGACCCATTTTCTATTTTTCACAATTTTTGAAACTTTTTACGGTTCGGGATTTTTTAAAATATTTTTAGATAAAGTTTTGTCCCCAAATTTGGTAGAGGTGATCCTTGTATTTTTTTTGGCATCCATAAAACAATTCAGCTAAAAACCTCGAAGTGGAGAAGAATTTTTGACCGTTTGAAAAAAGTGTCCCCATTTCTAACACTTTAATGGCTACTGGCAGCAAACTTATAAAATTTCAAATGCTCTTTAAGGGGGTGTGAGTTCTCAAGGTTTGATGAGGGATAGGGGGCCAATATAAGGGCCAAGAACCAGCACCCATCGTACATCATGTGCGCACAGCCCCCGGGCCCCCAATACCGCCTGTTAGGCTCTCCGGCGATGCTCCGACGATGGTGCCCCGGGCTAAAAAAATGTTGCACCAGCAAATGTCCGAGCCCAGCATGTGCACCGTGGCTTAGACTGGGAATGAACTCCAAATGCTTAGACAAGGAATGAACTCCGTATGCCTAAGCCAACTCACGAAACGAGCGTGCGGGCGCTCAACCAGCCAGAGAGGCAGAATGTGCAAACTGGGGATCGATCCGGTCCCTCCCTGCATGCTGTCGATCCTACTGCCACAACACTCCGTCCGATTCGATCTTAGACTACGAATGAACTCCGTATGCATAAGTCAACCCACGAAATGAGCGTGCAGGCATTGAACCGGCCAAAGAGGCATAATGCGCAAGCCAAGGATCGACCTTGTCCCCCTATGCGTGCTACCGGTCTTGCTGCCACAACCCTCGGTTCGACTGGGGCTTAGACATGGAATGAACTCCCTATGCCTAGGCCAACCCACAAAATGGGTGTGCGGACGCTAAGCAAGCCGAAGAGGCATAATGCGCAAGCCGGGGATTGGCCCGATCCCCCTCTGCGTGCTGCTGGTCCAGCTACCACAACCCTCGGTCCGGCTGGGGCCTAGACATGGAATGAACTCCCTATGCCTAAGCCAACCCCTGTGTGGGCACTCAGCCGACCGGAGTGGTGGAATGCGCAAGCCAGGGATCGGCCCGATCCCCCTTGCATGCTACCGATCCTACTGTCGCAACACTCGATCCGGTTCGATCCTAGACGAGGAATGAACTCCGTATGCTTAGACTAGGGATGAACTCCGTATGCCTAAGTCAACCCACGAAACGAGCGTACAGGCACTCAGCCAGCCGGAGAGGTCCGTATGCTTAGACATGGAAATGAGCTCCATATGCTTAGATATGGAATGAACTCGCATGCCTAAGCTAACCCACGAAACGAGCGTACGGGCACTTGATCGGCCAGAGAGACAGAATGTGCAAGCCGGGGATCGACCCGGTCCTCCTACGTGCTGTCGATTTTGCTACCGCAACCCTCGGTCCAATCCCATTTTAGACTGGGAATGAACTCCGTATGCCTAAACCAACCCATGAAACGAGCGTGCGTTCGGGCACTCAGTCGACCGAAGAGGCAGAATGCGTAAGCCGAGGATTAGCTCGGTCCCCCTCTACGTGCTGTCAATCCAGCTGCCGCAACCCTTGGTCTGGTCCGATCTTAGACATGGAATGAACTTCGTATGCCTAAGCCAACCCATGAAACGAGTGTGCGGGCGCTCAGCCAACCGGAGAGGCAGAATATGCAAGCTGGGGATCGACCCGATCTCCCTCTGCGTGCTGTCGATCTCACCGCCACAACCCTCGATCCGACTGGGGCTTAGACATGGAATGAACTCCCTATGCCTAAGCCAACCCGTGAAATAGGCGTGCGGATGCTCAGCCAACCGGAGAGGTAGAATGCGTAAGCCGGGGATCGACCCGATCCCCCTGAGTGCTGTCGATCCTACTGCCACAACCCTCGGTCCGATCCGATCTTAGACTGGGAATGAACTCCATATGCTTAGACTGGGGATGAACTTCGTATGCCTAGTTCAACCCACGAAACGAGTGTGCGGGCACTCAGCTGATCAGAGAGGTCGGTCGGAGAGGCAGAATGTGCAAGTTGGGGATCGACCTGATCCCCCTACATGCTGCCAATCCTACTGTTGGTCTGCTACCGCAATCCTCAGTCCGATCCGATCTAAGACTAGGAATGAACTCCGTATGCATAGACATGGAATGAACTCTGTATGCCTAAGCCAACCCATGAAATGAGCATACGGGCACTTAACCGACTGGAGAGGCAGAATGCGTAAGCCGAGGATCGACCTGATCCCCCCTGTGTGCTGTTGATCCTACTGTCGCAACCCTCGATCCGGTTTGCCTTTACGTACTATTGATCCCGCTGCCACAACCCTTGGTCCGACTGGGGCTTAGACAAGGAATGATCTCCCTATGCCTAAGCCAACCCACAAAAAGGGTGTACAGGCGCTCAGCCAGTCGGAGAGGCATAATGCGTAAGCCGGTGATTGGCCCGATCCCCCTGCGTGCTACCGATCCTACTGCCGCAACCCTCGGTCTGGTCCGATCTTAGACTGGGAATGAACTCCGTATGCTTAGACTGGTGATGAACTCCGTATGCCTAAGTCAACCCATGAAACGAGTGTGCAGGCGCTCAACCGGCCAAAGAGGCAGTATGTGCAAGTCGAGGACCGGCCCGATCCCCTCCTGCGTGTTGTGGATCCTGCTATCGCAACCCTTAGCTCGGTCCGATCTTAGACTAAGGATGAGCTCCGTATGCCTAAGTCAACCCACGAAACGAGCGTACGGGTGTTCAATAGGCTGAAAAGGCCGGTCGGAGAGGCGGAATGCGAAAGCCGAGGATCGGCTCGGTCCACCCCTACATGCTGTCGATCTTGCTGCTAGTTCTGCTACTACAACCCTCGGTCCGATCCGATCTTAGACTGGGGATGAACTCCGTATGCCTAAGTCAACCCATGAAATGAGTGTGCAGGTGCTCAGTAGGTCAGAGAGGCCAGCTGGAGAGGCAGAATGCGAAAGCCGAGGATCAGCTCGGTCCGCCCCTGCATGCTGCCGATCCTATTGCTAGTCTTGCTACCGTAACCCTCGGTCCGATCTGATCTTAGACTGGGAATGAACTTCGTACGCTTAGACATGGAATGAACTCCGTATGCCTAAGCCAACCCACGAAATGAGCGTGCAGGGGCTCAGTCGACCGAAAAAGGAGAATGCGCAAGCCAGGGATCGGCCCGGTCAACCTACGTATGCTGTCGGTCTCGCTGCCACAACCCTCGATCCGGTTGGGGCTTAGACATGGAATGAACTCCCTATGCCTAAGCCAACCCATGAAATGGGCGTACGGGCGCTCAGTCGATCAGAGAGATAGAATGTGCAAGCCGGGGATCGAACTGGTCCCCCCTGCGTGCTACCGATCCTGCTGCCACAACCCTCGGTTCGATCCGATCTTAGACTTGGAATGAACTTCGTATGTTTAGACTGGGGATGAACTCTGTATGCCTAAGTCAACCCACGAAACGAGCGTGCAGATGCTCTGCCGACCAGAGAGGCAGGATGCGCAAGCCGGGGGTCGAACAGGTGGTAGGTGGGTTTAAGCACATCTTCATATTTCAGCCATGCCAATGCCATTTTTATGGCTTGTAAATTCAAACAATGGTCCGCTATGCCTTCATGTGAAGTTTCGTGGCAAGACGACACGTTTTCTATTTTTCATGATTTTTTAAACTTTTTACGGTTCAGGATTTTTTAAAATTTTTTAGAAAGAGTTTTGTCCCCAAATTTGGTAAAAGTGATCGTTGTATTTTTGTTGGCATGCACAAAACAATTCAGCTAAAAACTCGAAAGTGGAGAATATTTTGTGACAGTTTGAAAAAAATGTCCCCATTTCAGACACTTTAATGGCTACTAGCAGCAAACCTATAAAATCTCAAATGCTCTTTAAGGGGGTGTGAGTTCTCGAGGTTTGATGAGGGATAGAGGGCCAATATAAGGGCCAAGTACCAGCATCCATCGCACATCATGTGCGCACACCCCCCCGGCCCCCAATCACCGGAACCCCCAATGCCGTCGGTTAGCTTATCCGGTGATGCTCCAGCGATGGTGCCCCGGGCGAAAAAAATGCAGCACCAGCACATGCCCGAGAGCAGCATGTGCACCGTGGCTCAAACTCTTAGACTAGGAATGAACTTCGTATTCTTAGACGTTGAATGAACTCTGTATGCCTAAGCCAACCCACGAAACGAGCGTGTGGGCGCTCAGCCGATCGGACAGGCAAAATGCGTAAGCCGAGGATAGACCTGGTCCCCTTCTGTGTGCTGTCGGTCCCACTACCACAACCCTCAGTCTGGTTGGGGCTTTGACATGGAATGAACTCCCGATGCCTAAGGCCAACCCACGAAACGGGCATGCGGGCGCTCAGCCGATCGGAGAGGTAGAATGCACAAGCCGGGGCTCGGCCCCGTCCCTCCTGCGTGCTGTCGATCCTGCTACCACAACCCTCGGTCCGATTAGATCTTAGACTATGAATGAACTTTATATGCTTAGACTGGGGATGAACTCAGTACGCCTAAGTCAACCCATGAAACGAGCGTGGGGGTGCTCAGCCGGTAGTAGAGGCTGGTCGGAGAGGCAGAATGCGTAAGCCAAGGATCGATCGGGTCCTCCCTATGTGCTGTCGATCCTGCTGCTGGTCCTGCTATCGCAACCCTCGATCCGGTCCGATCTTAGACTAGGAATGAACTCTGTATGCTTAGACATGGAATGAACTCCGTGTGCCTAAGCCTACCCATGAAACGAGCGTACGGGTGCTCAGCCGATCGGAGAGGCAGAAGACGCAAGCCAGGGACCGACCCAGTCCCCCCTACGTGCTGTCAATCCTGGTGTCGCAACTCTTTGTTCGATCCGATCTTAGATTGGGAATGAACTCCGTATGCCTAAGTCAACCCATGAAACGAGCGTGCGGGCGCTCAGCCAATCGAAGAGGCATAATGCGCAAGCCGAGGATCGGCCCGATCCTGCTCTATGTGCTACCGGTCCTACTGCCACAACCCTCGGTCTGGCTGGGGCTTGGACATGGAATGAACTCCCTATGCCTAAGCCAACGCACGAAACGGGTGTGCGGGCGCTCAGCCGATCGGAGAGGCAGAATGCGCAAGCCGGGGATCGATCTGGTCCCCCCTGCATGCTGCCGATCCTGCTGTCATAACCCTCGGTTTGATATGAGATTAGACTGGGAATGAACTCCATATGCTTAGACTGGGGATGAACTCTGTATGCCTAAGTCAACCGACGAAACGAGCGTGCGGACGCTCAGCCAACCAGAGAGGTAGGATGCGCATGCCGGGGATCGAATGGGTGGTAGGTGGGTTGAAGCACATCTTCATATTTCTACCATGCCAATGCCATTTTTGTGGCTTGTAAATTCATACAATGGTACCCTACGCCTTCATGTGAAGTTTCGTGGGAAGACGACCCGTTTTCTATTTTTCATGATTTTCAAATCTTTTTGCGGTTTGGGATTTTTTTTAATTTTTTTAGAACGATTTTTGGCCCCAAATTTGGTAGAGGTGATCCTTGTATTTCTTTTGGCACACAAAAAAATTCAGCTAAAAACTCGAAGTGGAGAAGATTTTGTGACCGTTTGAAAAAAGTGTCCCCATTTCAGACACTTTAATGGCTACTGGCAGCAAACCTATAAAATCTCAAATGCTCTTTAAAGGGGTGTGAGTTCTCGAGGTTTGATGAGGGATAGGGGGCCAATATAAGTGCCAAGTACCAGCACCCATCGCACATCATGTGCGCACACCCCCCCGGCCCCCTCAATCGTCGGAACCCCTAATGCCGCTGATTAGGCTCTTCGGTGATGCTCCGACGATGGTGCCCCGAGCGAAAAAAATGCGGCACCAGCACATGTCTGAGCCCAGCATGTGCACCATGGCTCAAACTCTTAGACTGGGAATGAACTTCGTATGCTTAGACATGGAATGAACTCCGTATGCCTAAGCCAACCCACGAAACGAGCGTGTGGGCGTTCGGCCAACCGGAGAGGCAGAATGCACAAGCCAGGGATCAACCTGATCCCCCTCTGCGTGCTGCCAGTCCCACTGCCACAACCCTCGGTCTGGTTGGGGCTTAGACATGCAATGAACTCCCTATGCCAAAGCCAACCCATGAAACGGGCATGCGGGTGCTCAGCCGGTCGGAGAGGCAGAATGTGCAAGCTGGGGATCGGCCTGGTCCCCCCTGCGTATTGTCGATCCTGCTACCGCAACCCTCGATCTGATTTGATCTTAGACTGGGAATGAACTCAATATGCTTAGACTGGGGATGAACTCCGTATGCCTAAGCCAACCCACGAAATGAGCGTACGGGCACTCAGTCGACCGGGGAGGCAAAATACACAAGCTGAGGATCAACCCAGTCTCCCTCTATGTGCTGTCGATCCTGCTACCAGTCCTGCTACCACAACCCTCGATCTGGGTGGGGCTTAGACATGGAATGAACTCTGTATGCCTAACCAACCCGTGAAACAAGAGTGCGGGTGTGACAGGTCGAGACTCAAGCTCCGAACCCGCGTGGCTCCGGGACCCGAGCATCACCCTTTCGGCATCTCGAATTAGCCTGACGGCCACGGTTCACACCCTTTGAGGTATTGTCCGCTCTAGCCCCCCTGGCCTCACGGTTTTGTCCTACAAAAGGCACCTCACAAGGTGGAGATGGTGTGAACCTTTTTATACCCTAGTGACCCTCCTATTATGTTCGATGTGGGATTCAGGACTCCCCCTTAGGTCCGTGACACGGGCGCTCAGCCAACTGAAGAGGTAGAATCCGAGAAACGAGAGTGCGGGCGCTCAGCAGGTCAGAGAGGCAAAATGCGCAAGGCGGGGATCGGCCCGGTCCCCCCTGCATGCTGTTGATCCTGCTGCCGCAACCCTCGGTCCGGACCAATCTTAGACTGGGAATGAACTTCGTATGCTTAGACTGGGGATGAACTCCTTATGCCTATGTCAACCCATGAAATGAGCGTGTGGGCGCTCAATCCGACCGGAGAGGCATAATGCGCAAGCCAGCGATCAGCCTGGTCCCCCTCTGTGTGCTGCCGATCTTGTTGACAGTCTTGTTGCCACAACCCTCAGTCGGACTGGGGCTTAGACATGGAATGAACTCCGTATGCCTAAGCCAACCCACGAAACGAGCGTGCGGATGCTCAACCGATCGGAGAGGTAGAATGCGCAAGCTGGGGATCGACCCGATCCCTCCTGCGTGCTACCGATCCTGCTACTGGTCCTGCTGTCGCAACCTCGGTCTGGTTCAATCTTAGACTGGGAATGAACTCCTTATGCTTAGACATTGAATAAACTCCGTATTCCTAAGCCAACCCATGAAATGAACACGCTGGTGCTTAGTCGGTCGGAGAGGCAGAATGCGCAAGTCAGGGACCGACTCGATCCCCTCTACGTGCTATCAATCCTACTGCTGTAACCCTCACTCCGGTCTGATCTTAGACTGGGAATGAACTCTATATGCCTAAGTCAACCCATGAAACAAGCGTGCGGGTTTGAGCTGACCGGAGAAGGCACAATGCACAAGCCGGGGATCGGCTCGATCCCCTTCTGCGTGCTGCAGGTCTCGCTGCCACAACCCTCGGTCTGGCTGGGCTTAGACATGGAATGAACTCCCTATGCCTAAGCCAACCCATGAAACGAGAATGCGGGCGCTCAACCGACCGGAGAGGTAGAATGCACAAGCCGAGGATCGGCCCGGTCCCCTCTACGTGCTGTCGTAACCTTGGTCCGATTCGATCGTAGACTGGGAATGAACTCCATATGCTTAGACTGGGGATGAACTCCGTTTGCCTAAGTCAACCCATGAAACGAGCGTGCGGGTGCTCAGCTAGCTAGAGAGGTAGAATGCGTAAGTTGAGGATCGACTCGATCCCCCTCTGTGTGGTGCCGGTCCTGCTGCCACTACCCTCGGTCTGGCTGGGGCTTAGACATGGAATGAACTCCCTAGGCCTAAGCCAACCCATGAAACGGGCGTGCGGGCGGTCAGCCGGTCGAAAAGGCAGAATACGTAAGTCGAGGATCGGCTCGGTCCCCTTGCATGCTGTCGATCCTTCTGTCGTAACCCTCGATCTGGTCTGGTCTTAGACTGGGAATGAACTCCGTAAGCTTAGACTAGGGATGAACTCTGTATGCCTAAGTCAACCCACGAAACAAGTGTAAGGGTGCTCAGCCGACCGGAGAGGGCGGTCGGAGAGGCAGAATGCGCAAGTCAGGGATCGACCTGGTCCCCCCCTGCGTGTTGCCGATCCTGTTACTGGTCCTACTGTCGCAGCCCTCGGTCCAATCCGATCTTAGATAGGGAATGAACTCCGTATGCTTAGACATGGAATGAACTCCATATGCCTAAGCCAACCCACGAAACGAGCATGCGGGTGCTCAGTCGATCGGAAGGCAGAATGCGAAAGTTGGGGACCGACCCGATCCCCCCCACGTGCTATCGATCTTACTATCGTAACCCTCAGTCCGGTCCTATCTTAGACTGGGAATGAACTCCATATGCCTAAGTGAACCCACGAAACAAGCGTTCGGGTGCTGAGCCAGTCGAAAAGGCTTAATACGCAAGCCGAGGATCGACCCGATCCCCCTCTGCGAACTGCCAGTCCCGCTACAACAACCCTTGATCCGGCTAGGGCTTAGACATGGAATGAACTCCTTATGCCTAAGCCAACCCATGAAACGGGCGTATGGGTGCTCAGCCGACCGGAGAGGCAGAATGCAAAAGTTGAGGATCGACCCGATCCCCCCTACCTGTTGCCGATCCTACTGTCACAACCCTCGGTTCAGTCTGATCTTAGATTGGAAATGAACTCCGTATGCTTAGACTTGGGATGAACTCCGATGCCTAAGGCAACCTACGAAACGAGCGTACAGGCGCTCAGTCGGTTGAAAAGGCCGGTCGAAGAGGTATAATGTGCAAGTCGGGATCAAGTTGATCCTCTTCTACATGCTGCCGATCTCGCTGTTGGTCTTGCTGCCACAATGCTCTATCGACTGGGGCTTAGACATGGAATGAACTCCGTATGCCTAAGCCAACCCATGAAACGAGCGTGCGGGCGCTTAGCCGGTCGAAGAGGTAGAATGCACAAGCCGGGGATTGACCCGATCCCCCCTACATGCTGTCAATCCTGCTACTGCAACCCTCTATCTGATTTGCTCTTAGACTGGGAATGAACTCCATATGCTAAGGCTTGGAATGAACTTCGTATGCCTAAGCTAACCCACGAACCAAGCGTGCGGGTGCTCAGTCGGTCAGAAAGGCAGAATGCGCAAGCCGGGACCAACCCGATCCCTGTTATGTGCTATCGATCCTGCTGCCATAGCCCTCAGTCTGGTTGATCTTAGACTGGGAATGAACTCCGTATGCCTAAGCCAACCCACGAAATGGGCGTGCGGGTGCTCAACCGACTGGAGAGGTAGAATGCGTAAGCTGGGGATCGACCCATTCCCCCCTACGTGCTGTCGATCCTGCTATCGCAACCTTCAGTCCGGTCTGATCTTAGACTGGGAATGAACTTTGTATGCTTAGACTAGGGATGAACTCCGTATGCCTAAGTCAACCCATGAAACGAGCGTGCGGACGCTCAGCCGACCAGAGAGGCAGGATGCACAAGCAGGGGATCGAACGGGTGGTAGGTGAGTTCAAGCACATCTTCATATTTCTGCCATGCCAATGCCATTTTTATGGCTTGTAAATTCATAAAATGGTCCCCTAAGCCTTCATGTGAACTTTCGTGGCAAGCCGAACCCGTTTTCTATTTTTCACGATTTTTGAAACTTTTTACGGTTCGAAATTTTTTAAAAATTTTTTTAGAAAGAGTTTTGTCCCCAAATTTGGTAGAGGTGATCCTTGTATTTTGTTGGCATGCATAAAAAACTTCAGCTAAAAACTCAAAGTGGAGAAGATTTTGTGACCATTTGAAGAAAGTGTCCCCATTTTAGACACTTTAATGGCTACTAGTAGCAAACCTATAAAATCTCAAATGCTCTTTAAAAGGGTGTGAGTTCTCGAGGTTTTGATGAGGAATAGGGGGCCAATATAAGGGCCAAGTACCAGCACCCATCGCACATCATGTGCGCACACCCCCCGGGCCCCCCAATCGTCGAAACCCCCAATGCCGTCGGTTAGGCTCTCTGTCGATGCTCTGACGATGCTTCGACGATGGTGCCCGAGCAAAAAAAATGTGGCACCAGCACATGCCCGAGCCCAGCATGTGCACCGTGGCTCAAACTCTTACACTGGGAATGAACTCCGTATGCTTAGACATGGAATACATTCCATACGCATAAGCCAACCCATGAAACGAGCGTGCGGGTGCTCAACCGACCGGAGAGCCAGAATACGCAAGCCGAGGATCAGCCCAGTCCCCCTTTGCATGCTACCGATCCCGCTGCCACAACTCTTGGTGCGGCTGGGGCTTAGACATGGAATGAACTCCCTATGCCTAAGCCAACCCATGAAACGGGCGTGCAGGCGCTCAGTCGACCGAAGAGGCAGAATGTGCAAGCCAGGGATTGGCCTGATCCCCCCTGCATGCTGTCGATCTTGCTGTCACAACCCTCGGTCCGATCGATCTTAGACTGGGAATGAACTCTGTATGCTTAGACTGGGGATGAACTTCGTATGCCTAAGTCAACCCATGAAATGAGCGTGCAGGCGCTCAGTCGATCGAAAAGGTAGAATGCATAAGCCGGGGATCGGCCCGGTCACCCCTACATGCTACTGATCTTGCTACTGGTTCTGCTACCGTAACCTTCAGTCTGGTTTGATCTTAGATTGGGAATGAACTCCGTATGCTTAGACATGGAATGAACTCCGTATGCCTAAGCCAACCCACGAAACGAGCATGCGGGTGCTCAACCGATCGAAGAGGCAGAATGTGCAAGCCGGGGATCGAACCGGTTCCCCCTGCATGCTGTCGATCCTACTACTGCAACCCTCGGTCCAGTCCAATCTTAGACCAGGAATGAACTCCGTATGCCTAAGTCAACCCACGAAACAAGCGTTTGGGTGCTGAGTTGGCCGGAGAGGCATAATGCGTAGGTCAGGGATCAGCCTGTTCCCCCTCTGCGTGCTGCCGATCCCGCTGCCACAACCCTCGGTCTCGTTGGGGCTTAGACATGGAATGAACTCCCTATGCTTAAGCCAACCCACGAAACAGGCGTACGGGCGCTCAACCGGCCAGAAAGGCAAATGCGTAAGCCGGGGATCGACTCGATCCCCCTTACGTGCTACCAATCCTGCTATCACAACCCTCGATCCGATCTGATCTTAGACTAGGAATGAACTTCGTATGCTTAGACTGGGGATGAACTTCGTATTCCTAAGTCAACCCATGGAACGAGCGTGCGGGCGCTCAGCCGACCGGAGAGGCCAATCGGAGAGGCATAATGCACAAGTCGGGGATTAGCCCGATCCCATTTTGTGTGCTACCGATCTAGCTGTCAGTCCTGCTACCACAACCCTCGCTCCAACTGGGGCTTAGAGATGGAATGAACTCTGTATGCCTAAACCAACCCACGAAGCGAGTGTGCGGGTGCTCAACCGACCAGAGAGGCAGAATACGGAAGCTGAGGATCGACTTGATCCCCCCTACGTGCTACCAATCCTTCTGCTGGTCTTACTGTCGCAACCCTCGATCCGATCCAATCTTAGACTGGGAATGAACTCCATATGCTTAGACATGGAATGAACTCCGTATGCCTAAACCAACCCACGAAACGAGTGTGTGGGCACTCAGTCGACCGGAAAGGCAGAAGACGAAAGTTGGGGATCGACCCGATCCCCCCTCCGTGCTACCAATCCTGCTGCCGCAACCCTCGGTCTGGTCCAATCTTAGATTGGGAATGAAGTCCGTATGCTTAGACATGGAATGAACTTTGTAAGCCTAAGCCAATCCACGAAACGAGCATGCGGGCGCTCAGCCAACCGGAGAGGCAGAATGCACAAGTCAGGGATCGGCCCGATCCCCCCTGTATGCTGTCGATCCTGCTACTGGTCCTGCTACTACAACCCTCGGTCCGATCCAATCTTAGACTGGGAATGAACTCCGTATGCTTAGACATGGAATGAACTCCATATGCCTAAGCCAACCCACAAAATGAGCATGCGGGTGCTCAGTCAGTCGGAGAGGCAGAATGCGTAATCGGGGACCGGCCCGGTCCCCCCTTGCATGCTATCAATCCTGTTGTCACAACCCTCAGCCCAATCCGATCTTAGACTGGGAATGAAGTTCGTATGCCTAAGTTAACCCATGAAACGAGCATTCACGCGTTGAGCCGATCGGGGAGGCATAATGAGCAAGCCGGGGATCAGCTCGGTCCCCCTCTGCATGCTGTCAGTCTCGCTGCAACAACCCTCGGTCTGGCTGGGGCTTAGACGTGGAATGAACTCCCTATGCCTAAGCCAACATATGAAATGGGCGTACGGGTGCTCAACCGGTCAGAGAGGCAGAATGCCAAAGCGAGGATCGGCTCGGTCCCCCCTGCGTGCTACCGATACTGCTATCGCAACCCTTAGTCCAGTCTGATCTTAGACTGGGAATGAACTACGTATGCTTAGACTAAGGATGAACTCCGTATGCCTAAGCCAACCCACGGAACGAGCGTGTGGGTGCTCAATCGATCGGAGAGGTAGAATGCGCAAGCCAGGAATCGACTCGGTCCCCCCTTATGTGCTGCGGGTCCTACTGCCGCAACCCACGATCTGGTCCAATCTTAGACTTTGAATGAACTTTGTATGCTTATACATGGAATGAACTCCGTATGCCTAAGCCAACCCACAAAACGTGTGTGCGGGCGCTCAACCGGCCAGAGAGGGAGAATGCGTAAGCTGGAGACCGACCTGATCCCCCCTACGTGGTGTCGATCCTGCTACAGCAACCTCGGTCTGGTCCGATCTTAGACTGGGAATGAAATCCGTATGCCTAAGTCAACCCATTAAACGAGCATGCGGGCGTTGAGCCGACCAGAAATGCATAATGCACAAGTCAGGGATCGGCCCGGTCCCCCTCTACGTGCTGCGGTCCCGCTGCGACAACCCTCAGTCTGACGGGGGCTTAGACATGGAATGAACACCCTATGCCTAAGCCAACCCATGAAATGGGTGTGCTAGCGCTCAGTCGGTCAGAGAGGCAGAATGCGTAAATCGGGGATCGGCCCGGTCCCCTCTGCGTGCTGTCGATCCTGTTGTTGCAACCATCGGTCCAGTCCGATCTTAGACTGGAAATGAACTCCGTATGCTTAAACTGGGGATGAACTCCGTATGCCTAAGTCAACCCACGAAACAAGCGTACGGACGCTCAGCTGACCAGAGAGGCAGGATGCGCAAGTCGGGGATCGAACGGGTGGTAGGTGGGTTCAAGCACATCTTCATATTTCTGTCATTCCAATGCCATTTTTATGGCTTGTAAATTCATACAATGGTCCCCTAAGCCTTCATGTCAAGTTTCGTGGCAAGACGACTCGTTTTCTATTTTTCATGATTTTTGAAACTTTTTACGGTTCGAGATTTTTTAAAATTTTTTTAGAATGGGTTTTGTCCCCAAAATTGGTAGAGGTGATCCTTGTATTATTTTTGTTGGCATGCATAAAAAAACTTCAGCTAAAAACTCAAAGTGGAGAAGATTTTGGGACCGTTTGAAAAAAGTGTCCCCATTTCAGACACTTTAATGGCTACTGGTACCAAACCTATAAAATCTCAAATTCCCTTTAAGGGGGTGTGAGTTCTCAAGGTTTGATGAGGGATAGGGGGCCAATATAAGGGCCAAGCGCACACCCCCCTCCCAGCCCCCCCAATCATAGGAACCCCATCGCACATCATGTGCGCACACCCCCGGTCCCCCTAATCGTTGGAACCCCTAATGCCACAGTTAGGCTCTCCGGCGATGCTTCGATGATGGTGCCCCGGGTAAAACAAATATGGCCCCAACACATGCTCGAGCCCAGCATGTGCACCGTGGCTCAAACTCTTAGACTAGGAATGAACTCCGTATGCTTGGACATGGAATGAACTCCGTATGCTTAGACATGGCATAAACTCCGTATGCTTAGACATGGAATGAACTCCGTATGCTTAAGCCAACCCCACAAAATGAGCGTGCAGACGCTCAGCCGACCGGAGAGGTAACGCAAGCCAGGGATAGGCTCAGTCCCCCTCTGTGTCCAGTCGGTCCCGCTGCCACAACCCTCGATCCGGTTGGGGCTTAGACATGGACTGAACTCCCTATGCCTAAGCCAACCCATGAAATGGGCGTGCAGGCGCTCAGTCAGCCAGAAACGCAGAATGCGCAAGTCAGAGATCAGCCCGGTCCTCTTTGCGTGCTATCGATCCTACTGCCGAACCCTCCGTCCAGTTGATCCTAGACTGGGAATGAACTCCGTATATTTTAGATTGGGGATGAACTCCGTATGCCTACATCAACCCACGAAACAAGCGTACGGGCGCTTGGTCGACGGAGAGGCCGGTCGGAGAGGTAGAATGCACAAGTCAGGGATCAGCCCGACCCCCCTGCATGCTACCGATCCTACTGCTGTAACCCTCGAACTAGTCTGATCTTAGACTGGGAATGAACTCTGTATGCTTAGACATGGAATGAACTTCGTATGCATAAGCCAACCCACGAAACGAGGGTACGGGCACTCAACTGACCGGAGAGGTAGAATGCATAAGTTAAGGACCAGCTCGATTCACCCCTGCGTGCTGTCGATCCTGCTACCGTAACCCTCGGTCCGATTCGATCTTAGACTGGGAATGAACTCAATATGTTAAAGTCAACCCACGAAACAAGCATTCGGGCGCTGAGCTAGTCGGAGAGGCGTAATGTGCAAGCCGAAGATCGGCCCGGTCCCTTTCTGCAGGCTGTCGATCCCGCTGCCACAACCTTCAGTCCGACTAGAGCTTAGACATGGAATGAACTCCCTATGCCTAAGCCAACCCACGAAACGACATGCGAGCACTCATTCGGTCGGAGAGGCAGAATGCGTAAGTCGGGGACCATTCCGGTCCCCCCCTGTGTGCTGTCGATCCTGCTATCGCAACCCTTGGTCTCATCCGATCTTAGACTGGGAATGAACTCTATATGCCTAAGTCAACCCATGAAACGAGCGTGTGGGTGCTGAGCCGGTCGGAGAGGCATAATGTGCAAGTTGGGGATCGGCTCGATCCCCCTCTGCATGCTATCGGTCCCACTCCACAACCCTCGATTTGGCTGGGGCTTAGACATGGAATGAACTTCCTATGCCTAAGGCAACGCACGAAACGGGCATGCGGGTGCTCAACCGACCAGAGAGGCAGAATACGCAAGCTGAGGATAGGCTCGGTCCCCCCTACGTGCTGCCGATCCTTCTACCGCAACCCTCGATCCGGTCTGATGTTACACTGGGAATGAACTCTGTATGCCTAAGTCAACCCACAAAACGAGCATGTGGATGCTCAGCCGACCAAAGAGGCAGGATGCGCAAGCCGGGGATCGAACGGGTGGTAGGTGGGTTCAAGCACATCTTCATATTTCTGCCATGGAAATGCCATTTTTATGGCTTGTAAATTCATACAATGGTCCCCTACGCATTCACGTGAAGTTTCGTGGCAAGACAACCTGTTTTCTATTTTTCATGATTTTTGAAAGTTTTTATGGTTCGAGATTTTTTAAAATTTCTTTGGAAAGAGTTTTGTCCCCAAATTTGGTAGAGGTGATCCTTGATTTTTGTTGGCATGCATAAAAACATTCAGCTAAAAACTCCTAGTGGAGAAGATTTTACGACTGTTTGAAAAAAGTGTCCCCATTTTAGACACTTTAATGGCTACTGGCAGCAAACCTATAAAATCTCAAATTCTCTTTAAGGGGGTGTGAGTTCTCGAGGTTTGATGAGGGATAGGGGGCCGATATAAGGGCCAAGTACCAGCACCCATCACACATTATGTCCGCACACCCCCCCGGCCCCCTAATCACCTGAACCCCCACTGCCGTCGGTTAGGCTCTTCGGCGATGACCCTGTGATGGTGCCCCGGGCAAAAAAAATGCATCACTAGCACATGCCCGAGCCCAGCATGTGCACCGTGGCTCAAACTCTTAGACTCGGAATGAACTCCGTATGGTTAGACAAGGAATGAACTCCGTATGACTAAGCCAACTCACGAAATGAGCGTGTGGGTGCTCAGTCAGTCGGAGAGGCAGAATGCGCAAGCCGGGGAATGGCCCGATCCCCCTCTGTGTGGTGCCAGTCCCACTGCCACAACCCTCGGTCCGGTTGGGGCTTAGACATGGAATGAACTCCCTATGCCTAAGCCAACCCATGAAACGGGCATGCGGGCGCTCAGCCGATCGGAGAGGCAGAATGCGCAAGCCAGGGATCAGCCCGATCCCCGCTGCGTGCTATTGATCCTACTGTCGCAACCCTCGGTTTGGTTTGATCTCAAACTGGAATGAACTCCGTTTGCTTAGACTGGGGATGAACATCGTATGCCTAAGTCAACCCACAAAATGAACGTGTGGGCACTCAGCCGACTGGAGAGGCAGAATGCATCAGCCGAGGATCAGCTCGGTCCCCCCTGCATGCTACCGATCCTACTGCTGGTCCTACTACCATAACCCTCGGTCTGGCTGGGCCTTAGATATGGAATGAACTCCGTATGCCTAAGCTAACCCACGAAACGAGTGTACAGGCGCTCAGCAGACTGAAGAGGTAGAATGCGTAAGTCGAGGACCAGCCCGGTACCCCCTTATGTGTTGTCGATCCTGCTGCCGCAACCCTTGGTCCAGTCTGATCTTAGACTGGGAATGAACTCCGTATGCCTAAGTCAAACCACGAAATGAGCGTTCGGGCGTTGAGCTATCGGAGAGGCATAATGCGCAAGCCATGGATCGGCCCGGTCCCCCTCTGCGTGCTGCCGATCTCGCTACCACAATCCTTAGTTCGGTTGGGGCTTAGACATGGAATGAACTCCCTATGCCTAAGCCAACCCATGAGATGGGCGTGCGGGCACTCAGTCGGCCAGAGAGGCAGAATATGCAAGCTGGGGATCGCTCAGTCCCTCCAGCGTGCTGTCGATCCTACTACCCCAACCCTCGATCCGGTCTGATCTTAGACTGGGAATGAACTCCGTATGCTTAGACTGGGGATGAACTCTATATGCCTAAGTCAACCCATGAAATGAGCGTGCGGGCACTCGATCAGTCGGAGAGACCGGTCGGAGAGGCATAATTCCGTAAGCTGAGGATCAGCTCGATCCCCCTCTACGTGCTGTCGATCCCGCTACCGGTCCTGCTGCGACAACCCTCGGTCCGGCTAGGGCTTAGACATGGAATGAACTCTGTATGCCTAAGCCAACCCATGAAACCAGCGTGCAAGTGCTCAACCGGTCGGAGAGGCAGAATGCGCAAGTCGGGGATCGACCCGATCCCCCCTGTGTGCTATCGATCCTATTAGTAGTCCTGCTGCCGCAACCCTCTGTCCAATCCAATCTTAGACTGGGAATGAACTCCGTATGCTTAGACATGGAATGAACTCCGTATGCCCAAGCCAGCCCACGAAACGAGCATGCGGGCACTCAGCCGGCCGGAGAGGTAGAATGCACAAGCCAGGGACCAGCTCGATCCCCTCTGCGTGCTATCGATCCTGCTACTGTAACCCTCGGTCCGATCCAATCTTAGACTGGGAATGAACTCTGTATGCCTAAGTCAACCCATGAAATGAGCGTGCGGGCGCTGAGCCGATCGGAGAGGCATAATGCGCAAGCCGGGGATCGACCTGGTCCCCCTCTACCTGCTGTCGATCCCGCTGCCACAATCCTCGCTCTGACTGGGGCTTAGACATGGAATGAACTCCTTATGCCTAAGCCAACCCATGAAACGGGTGTACGGGCGTTCAGCCGATTGGAGAGGCATAATACGCAAGCCGGGGATCGGTCGATCCCCTTCTGCATGCTGTCGATCTCGCTGCCACAACCGTCGGTCTAGCTGGGTCTTAGACATGGAATGAACTCCCTATGCCTAAGCCAACCCATGAAACGGGCGTGCGGGCGCTCAATCGATCGGAGAGGCAGAATGCGTAAGCTGAGGATCGACCCGGTCTCCCCTATGTGCTGCTGATCCTTCTACTGTAACCCTCTATCCGGTTCTTAGATTGGGAATGAACTCTGTATGCTTAGACTGGTGATGAACCCCATATGCCTAAGTCAATCCATGAAATGAGCATGCGGGCACTCAACCGACCAGAGAGGCAGGATGCGTAAGCTGGGGATCGAACGGGTGGTAGGTGGGTTCAAACACATCTTCATATTTCTGCCATGCCAATGCCATTTTTATGGCTTGTAAATTCATACAATGGTCCCCTAAGCCTTCATGTGAAGTTTCATGGCAAGACGACCCATTTTCTATTTTTCATGATTTTTGAAACTTTTTACGGTTTGAGATTTTTTAAAATTTTTTTAGAAAGTTTTGTCCCCAAATTTGGTAGAGGTGATCCTTCTATTTTTATTGGCATGCAGAAAAAACTTCAGCTAAAAACTCAAAGTGGAGAAGATTTTGTGACCGTTTGAAAAAAGTGTCCCCATTTCAGACACTTTAATGGCTACTAGCAGCAAACCTATAAAATCTCAAATGCTCTTTAAGGGGTGTGAGTTCTCGAGGTTTGCTGAGGGATAGGGGGCCAATATAAGGGCCAAGTACCAGTACCCATCGCACATCATGTACGTACACCCCCGGCCCCCTAATCGTCAGAACCCCCAATGCCGCCGGTTAGGCTCTCCAGCGATGCTCCGGTGATGGTGCCCCGAGCGAAAAAAATGTGGCACCAGCACATTCCCAAGCCCAGCATGTGCACCGTGGCTAAAAATCTTAGACTGAGAATGAACTCTGTATGCCTAAGTCAACCCATGAAATGAGCGTACGGGCACTCGGTCAGTCGGAAAGGCCGGTCAGAGAGGCATAATCCGTAAGCTGGGGATCAGCTCAGTCCCCCTCTACGTTCTGCCGATCCTGCTACCGATCCTGCTGCCACAACCCTCGATCCGGCTAGGGCTTAGACATGGAATGAACTCCATATGCCTAAGCCAACCCATAAAACCAGCGTGCAAGTGCTCAACCGGTCGGAGAGGTAGAATGCATAAGTCGGGGATTGACCCGATCCCCCCTATGTGCTGTCGATCCTGTTACTGGTCCTGCTGCCAGAACCCTCAGTCCAATCCAATCTTAGACTGGGAATGAACTACGTAAGCTTAGACATGGAATGAATTCCGTATGCTTAGACATGGAATGAACTCTGTATGCCTAAGCCAACCTACGAAACGAGCGTACGAGCACTCAGCCGGCCAGAGAGGCAGAATGCTCAAGCTGGGGATCAGCCCGGTCCCCCCTGCATGCTATCGATCCTGCTACCTCAACCCTCGGTCTGGTCCAATCTTAGACTAGGAATGAACTCCGTATGCATAAGTCAACCCACGAAACGAGCGTGCGGGTGCTGAACCGATCGAAGAGGCATAATACGCAAGCCGAGGATCGACCCGGTGCCACTCTGCGTGCTGACGGTCCGGCTGCCACAACCCTTGGTCCGGCTAGGGCTTAGACTTGGAATGAAATCCCTATAACTAAGCCAACCCATGAAACGGTCGTGTGGGTGCTCAGCCGACCGGAGAGGTAGAATGCACAAGTCGGGGATCGGTTCGGTCCCCCATGCGTGCTATCGATCCTACTGTCACAACCCTCAGTCCGGTCCAATCTTAGACTGGGAATGAACTCCGTATGCTTAGACTGGGGATGAACTCCATATGCCTAAGTCCACGAAACGAGCGTCCAGGCGCTCAGCCAACCGGAGAGGCATAATGCGTAAGCCGAGGATCAACCCGGTCCCCCTCTACGTGCTGTCGATCCCGCTGTCGGTCCTGCTGCCACAACCCTTGGTCCGACTGGGGCTTAGACATTGAATGAACTCCCTATGCCTAAGCCAACCCATGAAACATGCGTACGGGCACTCAGTTGGCCAGAGAGACAGAATTCGCAAGCTAGGGACCGACCCAGTCCACCCTGCGTGCTGTCGATCTTACTCTCGCAACCCTCGGTCCGGTCTGATCTTAGACTGGGAATGAACTCCGTATGCTTATACTGGGGATGAACTCCATATTTCTAAGTCAACCTACGAAACGAGCGTGCGGGTGCTCAGCCAGCCGGAGAGGCTAGCCGGAGAGGCATAATGAGCAAGCCGGGGATCAACCTGGTCCCCCTCTGCATGCTGCCACAACCCTCGGTCCGGTTGGGGCTTAGACATGGAATGAACTCCGTATGCCTAAGCCAACCCATAAAATGAGCGTGCGGGCATTCAGCTGGCCGAAGAGGCAAAATGCAAAAGTCGTGGATCGGTCTGGTCCCCCCTACGTGATGCCGATCCTGCTGGTGGTATTGCTGTCGCAACCCTCGGACCGGTCCGACCTTAGACTGGGAATGAACTCCATATGCTTAGACATGGAATGAACTCCATATGCCTAAGCCAACCCACGAAACGAGCGTGTGGGCGCTCAATCGACCGGAGAGGCAGAATGCATAAGTCGGGGACCGGCCCAATCCCCCTTGCGTGCTATTGATTCTACTGTCGCAACCCTCGGTCCGGTCTGATCTTAGACTGGGAATGAACTTTGTATGCCTAACTCAACCCATGAAACGAGCGTGCGGGCGCTGAGCCGGTCGGAGAGGCATAGTGTGCTAGCTGGGGATCGACCCGGTCCCCCTCTACGTGCTATCGGTCCCGCTACCACAACACTCGGTCCGGCTGGGGCTTAGACATGGAATGAACTCCCTATGCCTAAGCGAACCCATGAAACAGGCGCGCGGGCGCTCAGCTGGTAGGAGAGGCAGAATGGGCAAGCCGAGGATCGGCTCGGTCCCCCCTGCGTGCTACCGATCCCACTGCCACAACCCTCGGTCCGGCTGGGGCTTAGACATGGAATGAACTCCCTATGCCTAAGCCAACCCATGAAACGGGTGTGCGGGTGCTCAACCGATCGGAGATACAGAATACATAAGCCGGGGATAGGCCCGATCCCCCCTGCATGCTGTCAATCCTGCTGTCGCAACCTTTGGTTCAATCTGATCTTAGATTGGGAATGAACTTCGTATGCTTAGACTGAGGATTAACTCCGTATGCCTAAGTCAACCCACGAAACGAGCATGCGGGCATTCAACCGATCGAAGAGGTCGGTCGGGGAGGCAGAATGCGTAAGCCAAGGATCGGCCCGATCCCCCTTGCATGCTGTTGATCCTGCTGCTGGTCCTACTGCCTCAACCCTCAGTCCGGTCCGGTCCGATCTTAGACTGGGAATGAACTCCATATGCGTACACATGGAATGAACTCCGTATGCCTAAGCCAACCCACGAAACGAGCGTGCGGGCGCTCAGCCGGCCAGAGAGGCAGAATGCGTAAGCCAGGGACCAACCCGATCCCTCCTTGCGTGCTATCGATCCTGCTACCGTAACCCTCAGTCCGGTCTGATCTTAGACAGGGAATGAACTTTGTACGCCTATGTTAACCCATGAAATGAGCATTTAGGTGCTGAGCCGATCGGAGAGGTATAATACGCAAGCCAAAGATCGGCCTGGTCCCCCTCTGTGTGCTGCCGGTCCTGCTGCAACAACCCTCGGTCCGGCTGGGGCTTAGACATGGAATGAACTCCCTATGCCTAAGCCAACCCATGAAACAGGCATGCGGGTGCTCAGCCAGCCAGAGAGGCAGAATGCTTAAGTCGATGATCGGCTCGGTCCCCCTGCATGCTACCGATCCTGCGGCCACAACCCTCGGTCCGGTCTGATCTTAGACTGGGAATGAACTCCGTATGCTTAGGCTGGGGATGAACTCCTATGCCTAAGTCAACCCACGAAATCAACGTGAGGGCGCTCAGTAGGCCGGAGAGGCATAATGCGTAAGCCGAGGTTCAGCCCGGTCCCCCTCTGCATGCTGTCGATCCCGCTGCCGATCCTACTGCCACAACCTTCAGTTCGGCTGGGGCTTAGACATGGAATGAACTCTGTATGCCTAAGCTAACCCATGGAATGAGCGTGCGGGTGCTCAATAGGCGGGAAAGGTAGAATGCACAAGTCGGGGATCGACCTGATCCCCCCTGCATGTTACCAATCTTGCTACTGGTCCTACTATTGTAACCCTCGATCCGGTCTGATCTTAGACTGGGAATGAACACCGTATGCTTAGACATGGAATGAACTCCGTATTCCTAAGCCAACCCACGAGATGAGCGTGCGGGTGCTCAGTCGACCGGAGAGGCAGAACGCATAAGTCGGGGATCGACCCGGTCCCCCCTGCGTGCTGTCGATCCTGCTACCCCAACCCTCGATTCTGTCTGATCTTAGACTGGGAATAAACTCCGTATGCCTAAGTCAACCCACGAAACAAGCGTGCGGGCACTGAGCCGGCTGGAGAGGCATAATGCGCAAGCCGGGGATTGACCCGATCCCTCTCTGCGTGCTACCGGTACCGCTGCCACAACCCTCGATCCGGCTAGGGCTTAGACATGGAATGAACTCCCTATGCCTAAGCCAACCCACAAAACGGGCGTACGGGTGCTTAGCTGGCCAGAGAGGCAGAATGCGCAAGCCGAGGATCGGCCCGGTCCCCCCTGCGTGCTATCGATCCTACTACCACAACCCTTGGTCTGGTCCGATCTTATACTGGGAATCAACTCCGTATACTTAGACTGGGAATGAACCCTGTATGCCTAAGTCAACCTATGAAACAAGCGTGCGGACGCTCAGTCGACCAGAGAAGCAGGATGCGCAAGTCGGGGATCGAACGGGTGGTAGGTGGGTTCAAGCACATCTTCATATTTTTGCCACACCAATGCCATTTTTATGGCTTGTAAATTCATACAATGGTCCCCTTAGACTTCATGTGATGTTTTGTGGCAAGATGACCCATTTTTTATTTTTCATGATTTTTGAAACTTTTTGCGGTTCGAGATTTTTTCAAATTTTTTTAGAAAGAGTTTTCTCCCCAAAAGTTGGTAGAGCTGATCCTTGTATTTTTGTTGGCTTGCCAAAAAAATTCAGCTAAAAACTCGAAGTGGAGAAGATTTTATGACCGTTTGAAAAAAGTGTCCCTATTTCAAACACATTAATGGCTACTGGCAGCAAACCTATAAAGTCTCAAATGCTCTTTAAGGGGGTGTGAGTTCTTGAGGTTTGATGAGGGATAGGGGGCCAATATAAGGGCCAAGTACCAGCACCCATCGCACATCATGTGCACACACCCCTCGGCCCCCCATCGTCGGAACCCCAATGCCGTCGGTTAGGCTCTCCAGTGATGCTTCGGTGATCGTGCCCTGGGTGAAAAAAGTGTGGCACCAGCACATGCCCGAGCCCAGCATGTGCACCTTGGCTCGAACTCTTAGATTGGGAATGAACTCCGTATGCTTAGACATTGAATGAACTTCGTGTGCCTAGGCCAAGCCACGAAATGAGCGTGCGTGCGCTCAGCCAGCCGGAGAGGCAGAATGCACAAGTTGGGGATCGACCCGATCGCCCTCTGCGTGCGACCGGTCCCTCTACCACAACCCTTGGTCTGGCTAGGGCTTAGACATGGAATCAACTCCCTATGCCTAAGCCAACCCACGAAACGGGCGTATGGGCACTCAGTCGGCCGGAGAGGCAGAATGCGCAAGTCGGGGATCGGCCCTGTTCCCCATGTGTGCTCCCGATCCTACTACCGTAACCCTCGATCTGGTTTGATCTTCGATTGGGAATGAACTCCGTATGCTTAGATTGGGGATGAACTCTGTATGCCTAAGTCAACCCACAAAAAGAGCATGCAAGCGCTCAGCCAATCGGAGAGGCAGAATGTGCAAGCCAGGGATCGGCCCGATCCACCCCTGCGTGCTACCGATCCTGCTGCTGGTTCTGCTATCGCAACCCTCGATCTGGTCTGATCTTAGACTAGGAATGAACTCTGTATGCTTAGACATGGAATGAACTCTGTATGCCTAAGCCAACCCATAAAATGAGCGTGCAGGCACTCAGTCGGCCAGAGAGGCAAAATGTGCAAGCCGGGGATCAGCCCGATCCCTCCTACGTGCTATCCATCCTACTGCTGCAACCCTCAGTCCTATCTGATCTTAGACTGGGAATTAACTCCTTACGCCTAAGTCAACCCATGAAACGAGCGTACGGGTGCTAAGCCGGCCAGACATGGAACGAACTCCCTATGCCTAAGCGAACCCACGAAACGGGCAGGTGGGTGCTCAGTCGTTCGGAGAGGTAGAATGCACAGGCCGGGGAACGACCCGATCCCCCCTGCGTGCTGTCGATCCTGCTGTTGTAACCCTCGGTCCAGTCCGATATTAGACTGGGAATGAACTTCGTATGCTTAGACTGGGGATGAACTCCATATGCCTAAGTCAACCCATGAAACGAGCGTGCGGCCCCTCAATCGGTCAGAGAGGCCGACCGAAGAGGTAGAATGCGCAAGCCGGGGATCGACCTAGTACCCCCTGCATGCTGTTGGTCCTACTATCGCAACCCTCGATCCGGTCCGATGTTAGACTGGGAATGAACTCTGTATGCTTAGATTGGGGATGAACTCTGTATGCCTAAGTCAACCCATGAAAGGAGCGTACGGGCACTCAACTGGCCGGAAAGGTCGGTCGGAGAGGCAAAATTTTGCAAGTCGGGGATCGGTCTGATCCCCACTATGTGCTGTCGATCTTGCTATCGGTCTTGCTACCGTAACCCTCGATTTGATCCGATCTTAAACTGGGAATCAACTCCGCATGCTTAGACATGGAATGAACTCTATATGCCTAAGCCAACCCATGAAACGAGCGTGCGGGCGCTCAACCGATCGGAGAGGCAGAATGCATAACCTGGGGACCGACCCAATCCCCTCTGCGTGCTGTCAATCCTGCTACCGCAACCCTCGGTCCAGTCTGATCTTAAACTAGGAATGAACTTCGTAAGCCTAAGTCAACCCAAGAAATGAGCGTTCGGGTGCTGAGCCAGCCGAAGTGGCATAATGCGCAAGCCAGGGGTCGGCTAGGTCCCCCTCTGCATGCTATCGGTCCCGCTGCCACAACCCTCGATCCGGCTAGGGCTTAGACATGGAATGAACTCCCTACACCTAAGCCAACCCACGAAACGGGCGTACGGGCGCTCAACCGATCGAAGAGGCAGAATGCACAAGCTGGGGATCAGCCCCGCCCCCCTACGTGCTGCCGATCTTGCTACTGGTCCTGCTACCACAACCCTCAGTCCGATCCGATCTTAGACTGGGAATGATCTCCCTATGCTTACACATTGAATGAACTCTGTATGCCTAAGCTAACCCATGAAACGAGTGTGCGGGCGCTCAGACGGTCAGAGAGGCAGAATGCCCAAGCTGGGGATCGGTCGATCCCCCTTGCGTGCTATCGATCCTGCTGTCACAACCCTCGGTCCGATCCAATCTTAGACTTGGAATGAACTCCGTATGCCTAAGTCAACCCATGAAATGAGCATTCGGGCGCGGAGCTGACTGGAGAGACCTAATGCACAAGCCGGGATCAACCCAGTCCCCCTCTGCGTGCTGTCGATCCTACTACCACAACCATCGGTCCGACTGGGTTTAGACATGGAATGAACTCCCTATGCCTAAGCCAACCCATAAAACGGGTGTATGGGTGCTTAGCCGACCGAAGAGGCAGAATGCGCAAGCCATGGATTAGCCCGGTCCCCCCTCCGTGCTGTCGATCCTGCTATTGCAACCCTCGATCCAGTTTGATCTTAGAGTGGGAATGAACTCCGTATGCCTAAGTCAACCCATGAAACGAGCGTGCGGGTATTCAGTCCACCGAAAAGATCGGCCAGAGAGGCATAATGTGTAAGGAGGGGTTTAGACATAGGGCTAATCCCACTGTCATTCCTGCTAACACATCCCTCTGTCCGACTGGGGCTTAGACATGGAATGAACTCCGTATGCCTAAGCCAACCAACGAAACGAGCATGCGGGTGCTCAGCTAGTCAGAGAGGTAGAATGCAAAAGTCGAGGATCAGCTCGATCCCCCCTGCATGCTGCCTATCCTGCTGCTGGTCCTACTGCCACAACCCTCAGTCTGGTTCGATCTTAGACTTAGAATGAACTCCGTATGCTTAGACATGGAATGAACTCCGTATGCCTAAGCCAACCCGTGAAACAAGCGTGCAGGCGCTCAGTCGATCAGAGAGGCAGAATGTGCAGGTCGAGGACCGGCCCGATCCCCCTACGTGCTATCGATCTTGTTGCCGCAACCCTCAGTCCGGTCCGATCTTAGACTGGGAATTAACCCCGTACGCCTAAGCCAACCCACGAAATGAGCGTACGGGCGCTGAGTTGGCCGAAAAGGCATAATACGCAAGCCGGGGATCGGCCCGGTCCCCCTCTACGTGCCGTCGGTCCCGCTACCACAACCCTCGGTCTAGCTGGGGCTTAGACATGGAATGAACTCCCTATGCCTAAGCCAACCCACGAAATGGGCGTACGGGCGCTCAACCGACCGGAGAGGTAGAATGCGTAAATCGGGGAATAGCCTGATCCCCCCAACGTGCTGTCGATGCTGCTGCCGCAACCCTCGGCCTGGTCCGATATTAGACTGGGAATGAACTCCATATGCTTTGACTGGGGATGAACTCCGTATGCCTAAGTCAACCCATGAAACGAGCGTGCGGGCGCTCAGTCGATCGGAGAGGTCGATCGGAGAGGCAGAATGCGCAAGCGGGGATCGGTCGAGTCCCTCCTGCGTGCTGCTGGTCCTACTACCGCAACCCTCAGTCCATCCGATCTTCGACTGGGAATGAACTCCGTATGCCTAAGTCAATCCACAAAACGAGCGTTCAGGCACTGAGCCGATCAGAGAGGCATAATGCACAAGTCGGGGATCAGCTCGGTCCTCCTCTATGTGCTACCGGTCCTGCTGCCACAACCCTCGATCTGGCTGGGGCTTAGACATGGAATGAACTCCCTATGCCTAAGCCAACCCACGAAACGGGTGTGCGGGCACTCAGCCAGTCGGAGAGGCAAAAAGCGTAAGTCGGGGATCGACCCGGTCCCCCCTACGTGTTACCAATCTTGCTACTGGTACAACTATCGTAACCCTCAGTTTGGTCTGATCTTAGACTGGGAATGAACTTCGTATGCCTAAGTCAACCCACGAAATGAGCGTTCGGGCACTGAGCCGATCGGAGAGGCATAATGCGTAAGTCAGGGATAGGCCCGGTCCCCCTCTGCGTGCTACCGGTCCTACTACCACAACCCTTGGTCTGGCTAGGGCTTAGACATGGAATGAACTCCCTATGCCTAAGCCAACTCATGAAACGGGCGTGCGGTCACTCAGTCAGTCGGAGAGGCAGAATGCGTAAGCCGGGGATCGGCTCGGTCCCCCCTGCGTGCTGTCGATCCTGCTGTCGCAACCCTCGGTCAGGTTCGATCTTAGACTGGGAATAAACTCCATAAGCTTAGACTGGGGATGAATTTCGTATACCTAAGTCAACCCACGAAAAGAGTGTGTGAGCGCTCAGTAGGCTAGAGGGGCATAATGCGCAAGCCGAGGATCAGCTCGATCCCCCTTTACGTGCTGTCGATCCTACTGCCAGTCCCGCTGCCACAACCCTCGGTCTGGTTGGGGCTTAGACATGTAATGAACTCCGTATGCCTAAGCCAACCCACGAAATGAGCGTGCGGGCGCTCAGCCGACCGAAGAGGCAGAATACGCAAGCCGGGGATCAGCTCGGTCCCTCCCTGTGTGCTGTCGATCCTGCTGCTAGTCTTGCTGCCATAACCCTCGGTCCGGTCTGATCTTAGACTGGGAATGAACTCCGTATGCTTAGCCATTGAATGAACTCCGTATGCCTAAGCCAACCCATGAAACGGAAGCGTGCGGGCACCTTAGCCGGCCGGAGAGACAGAACGCAAGTGAGGACCGGCGATCCCCCGTGTTCTATCAATGCCTTGCTGGCGTACCTTGCACGCTGATCTAACTGGGTTGAACTCTGCATACCAAGCCGCAACCCACGAATGAGCGTGGGTGTTGAGCCGACTAGAGAGATAATGCGAAGCCGGGGATCAGTTGTCCTCTACTGCTGCCAGTCCCGCTGCCACAACCTAAGTTCCGTTGGGGACTAGCATGGTGAACTCCTATGCCTAAGCTCTCACAGACCAGACGTATGGGCACTCAGTCGACTGCAGAGGCAGAATGCGCCAGCAGGGACGTCTGGTTGCCCTGCATGCTACCGATCCTACTACCACAACCTTCAATCTGGTCTGATCTTAGACTAGGAATGAACTCCGTATGCTTAGACTGGGGATGAACTTCATATGCCTAAGTCAACCCATGAAACAAGCGTGCAGGCACTCAACCGATCGGAGAGGTCGATCGAAAGGCATAATGCACAAGTTGGGGATCAACCCGATCCCCCTCTGCGTGTCGGGGATCAGCCTGGTCCCCCTCGGTCTGATCCAATCTTAGACTGGGGATGAACCCGTATGCCTAAGTTTACCCATGAAACGAGCGTGCGAGCGCTTAGTCGGTCGGAGAGGTAGAATGCGCAAACCGGGGATCGACCGATCCCCCCCTACGTGCTGTTGATCCTGCTATCGCAAGCCTCGATCCGGTTCGATCTTAGACTGGGAATGAACTCCGTACGCTTAGACATGGAATGAACTCCGTATGCCTAAGCCAACCCATGAAATGAGCATGCGGGCGCTCAGCCGACTGGAGTGGCAGAATGCTAAGCCAGGGATCGAGGTGTGAGTTCTCGAGGTTTGATGAGGGATAGGGGGCCAATATAAGGGCCAAGTACCAGCACCCATCGCACATCATATGCGCATACCCCCTGGCCCCCCCAATCGCCGAAACCCCAATGTCGTCGGCTAGGCTCTCCGACGATGCTCCGACGATGGTGCCCTGGGCGAAAAAAATGCAGCACTAGCACATGCCTGAGCCCAGCAAGTGGACCATGGCTCAAACTCTTAGACTAGGAATGAACTCCGTATGCTTAGACATGGAATGAACTCCGTATGCCTAAGCCAACCCACGAAACGAGCGTGCGGGCACTCAATCGATCGGAGAGGCAGAATGCGCAAGCCGAGGATCGGCCCGATCCCCTCTGCGTAGTGTCAATCCTGCTACCGTAACCCTCGATCCAGTTTGATCTTAGACTGGGAATGAACTCTGTATGCCTATGTCAACCCATGAAACGAGCGTGCGGGCGCTCAGTCGGCCGAAGAGGCATAATGCACAAGCCGAGGATCGACCCTGTCCCCCTTAGGTGCTGTCAATCCTACTGCAGCAACCCTCATTCTGGTCCGATCTTACACTAGGAACGAACTTCGTATGGATAAGTCAACCCCAAAATGAGCGTGCGGGTGCTGAGTTGGCCAAAAAGGCATAATGCGCAAGCTTGGGATCGGCCCGGTCCCCCTCTACGTGCTGTTGGTCTCGCTGCCCAAC
This sequence comes from Durio zibethinus, assembly GCF_002303985.1. Next base: position 16,184,377 of record NW_019167949.1, on the reverse strand, counting down.
CCTCGGTCTGACTGGGGCTTAGACTTGGAATGAACTCCCTATGCCTAAGCCAACCCACGAAACGGGCGTACGGGCGTTCAGCCGGTCGGAGAGGTAGAATGTGCAAGCCGAGGATCGGCCTGGTCCCCTTTACGTGCTGTTGATCCTGCTGTCGGAACCCTCAGTTCAGTTTGATCTTAGACTGGGAATGAACTTCGTATGCTTAGACTAGGGATGAACTCCGTATGCCTAAGTCAACCCATGAAACGAGCGTGCGGGTGCTAAGCCGGCCGGAGAGGCCGACCGGTGAGGCATAATGCACAAGTCGGGGATCAGCTCGATCCCGTTCTACGTGCTGTCGATCCTGCTACCGATCCTGCTGCTACAACCCTCAGTCCGGCTGGGGCTTAGAAATGGAATGAACTTCGTATACCAAAGCCAACCCACGAAACGAACGTGTGGGGGCTCAATCGACTCGGTCCCCCCTGCGTGCCGTCGATCCTGTAGCTGGTCCTACTGCCGAAAGCCTCGGTCCAGTTTGATCTTAGACTGGGAATGAGCTCCGTATGCTTAGAAATGGAATTAACTCCGTATGCCTAAGCCAACCCATGAAACGAGCGTACATGCAGGTGCTCAGTCGACCGAAGATGCAGAATGCGCAAGCCAGGGACCGACCCGGTCCCCCCTTGCGTGCTGTCGATCATGCTACCAGAACCCTTAGTCCGATCTAATCTTAGACTAGCAATGAACTCCGTATGTGTAAGTCAACTCACGAAACGAGCGTGCGGGCACTGAGCCGATCGAAGAGGCAAAATGCACAAGCCGGGGATCAACCCTATCCCCCTCTGCGTGCTGTCGATCTCGCTGCCACAACCCTCGGTCCGACTGGGCCTTAGACACGGAGTGAACTCCCTATGCCTAAGCCAACCCATGAAACGGGCGTGCGGGCACTCAGCTAATCGGAGAGGCAGAATGCACAAGCCGGGGATCAACCCGGTCCCCCCTGCGTGCTACCGATCCTACTGTCGTAACCTTCGATTTGGTCCAATCTTAGACTAGGAATGAACTCTGTATGCTTAGACTGGGGATGAACTCCGTATGCCTAATTCAACCCATGAAATGAGCATGCGGGCGCTCAGCCGACCAGAGAGGCAGGATGCGCAAGCCGGGGATCAAACGGGTGGTAGGTGGGTTCAAGCACATCTTCATATTTCTGCCATGCGAAAGCCATTTTTATGGCTTGTAAATTCATACAATGGTCCCCTAAGCCTTCATGTGAAGTTTCATGGCAAGACGACCCGTTTTCTATTTTTCACGATTTTTGAAACTTTTTATGGTTCGGGATTTTTAAAAATTTTTTTAGTAAGAGTTTTGTCCCCAAATTTGGTAGAGGTGATCCTTGTATTTCTGTTGGCAAGCACAAAAAATTTCAGCTAAAAAATCGAAGTGGAGAATATTTTATGACCGTTTGAAGAAAATGTCCCCATTTAAGACACTTTAATGGCTACTGGTAGCAAACCTATAAAATCATGAATGCTCTTTAAAGGGGTGTGAGTTCTCGAGGTTTGATGAGGGATAGTGGGCCAATATAAGGGCCAAGTACCAGCACCCATCGCACATCATGTGCGCGCACCTCCTCGGCCCCCCAATCGCCGGAACCCCCAATGCCGTCGATTAGGGTCTCTAGCGATGCTTCGGTGATGGTGCCCCAGGCGAAAAAAATGCGGCACCAGCACATGCTCGAGCCTAACATGTGCACCGTGGCTCAAACTCTTAGACTACGAATGAACTCCGTATGCTTAAACATGGAATGAACTCCGTATGCGTAAGCCAACCCACGAAATGAGCGTGCGAGCGCTCAGTCGATCGGAGAGGCAGAATGCACAAGTCAGAGATCGGCCTGGTCCCCCTCTGCATGTTGCGGGTCCCACTGCCACAACCCTCGGTCCAGTTGGGACTTAGACGTGGGATGAACTCCCTATGTCTAAGCCAACTCATGAAACGGGCATGCGGGCGCTCAGTCGGCCGAAGAGGCAGAATGCGCAAGTTAGGGATCGGCCCGGTCCCCCCTGCGTGCTGTCGATCCTGCTATCGTAACCCTCAATCTGGTTTGATCTTAGACTGGGAATGAACTCTGTATGCTTAGACTGGGGATGAACTCCGTATGCCTAAGTCAACCCACGAAACGAGCGTGTCGGCACTCAGCAGGTCGGAGAGGCCGGTCGGAGAGGCATAATTAGCAAGTCGGGGATCGACTCGATCCCCCCTGCGTGCTACCGATCCTGCTGCTAGTCCTACTATCGCAACCCTTAGTTCGGTCTGATCTTTGACTGGGAATGAGCTTCGTATGCTTAGACATGGAATGAACTCCGTATGCCTAAGCCAACCTACGAAATGAGCATGCAGACGCTCAGCAGGCCAGAGAGGCGGAATGCATAAGTCGGGGACCGACCCGATCCCCCTTACGTGCTATCGATCCTACTATCACAACCCTCGATCTAATCCGATCTTAGACTGGGAATGAACTCCGTATGCCTAAGTCAAACCACGAAATGAGCATTCGGGCGCTGAGCCGACCGGAGAGGCATCATGCGTAAATCGGGGATCGACCCGATCCCCCTCTGCGTGCTGTCGGTCTCGCTGGCACAACCCTCAGTCCGGTTGGGGCTTAGACATGGAATGAACTACCTATGCCTAAGCCAACCCATGAAACAGGCGTGTGGGTGCTCAGTCAATCGGAGGGGCAGAATGCGCAAGCCAGGGATCGGCCCGGTCCCCTCTGCATGCTACTGATCCTACTACCGCAACCCTCGGTCTGGTCTAATCTTAGACTGGGAATGAACTCCGTATTCTTAGACTGGGGATGAACTTCGTATGCCTAAGTCAACCCATGGAACGAGCGTACGGACGCTCAACTGACCAGAGAGGCAGGATGCGCAAGCCAAGGATCGAATGGGTGGTAGGTGGGTTCAAGCACATCTTCATATTTTTGCCCTGCCAATGGCATTTTTATGGCTTGTAAATTCATACAATGGTCCCTTAAGCCTTCATGTGCAGTTTTGTGGCAAGACGACCCGTTTTCTATTTTTCATGATTTTTGAAACTTTTTACGGTTTGGGATTTTTTAAAATTTTTTTCGAAAGATTTTTGTCTCCAAATTTGGTAGAGGTGATCCATGCATTTTTTCTGGCATGCACAAAAAAATTCAGCTAAAAACTTGAAGCGGAGAAGATTTTGTGGCCGTTTGAAAAACGTGTCCCCATTTTAGACACTTTAATGGCTGCTGGCAGCAAACCTATAAAATCTCAAATGCTTTTTAAGGGGGTGTGAGTTCTAGAGGTTTGATTAGGGATAGGGGGCCAATATAAGGGCCAAGTACCAGCACCCATCGCACATCATGTGTGCACACCCCACGACCCCCCCAATCACTGGAACCCCCAATGCCGTCGGTTAGGCTCTCCGATGATGCTCCGATGATGGTGCCCCGAGAGAAAAAAAAAGTAGCACCAGCACATGCTCGAGCCCAGCATACACACCGTGGCTCAAACTCTTAGACTGCGAATGAACTCCGTATGCCTAAGCCAACCCACGAAACGAGCGTGTGGGCGCTCAATCGACCGGAGAGGTAGAATGCGCAAGCTGGGGATTGGCCCGGTCCCCCTTTGTGTGCTCTGGTCCCACTGCCACAACCCTCGGTTTGACTGGGACTTAGACATAGAATGAACTCCCTATGCCTAAGCTAACACACGAAATGGGCGTGCGGGCACTCAACCGACCGGAGAGGCAAAATGCCCAAGCTGTGGATCGACCCGATCCCACCTACGTGCTGCCGATCTTGCTACTGTAACCCTCGGTCCAGTCCGATCCTATGTGCACAAACTAGCTTTCTTGCCTCTTCCATGCCCATGCTCTTGGGCCTCTGGTTGTTGGCTAGCAATGTCGCTTTGGGATGCCATCTCCTCAATCACGATCTAACCTGCACAACACAAACACGTAGAATCAAACTCGCTCTATGGCGCACAATGGGATGCAGCTTCACTAACACCAAGTCTCCGACCTGGAACTGCATGTCCCGCCTATTTTGGTCTGCCCACTTCTTCAACCTCTTGGCCGCCTTGTGTAGACAAACTCTGGCCAAGTCAGTTTGCTCCTGCCATGCCTTGGCAAACTTGTATGCTGCTGGATTCGGCCCTGTATAACCTGCAGCAATTGAACCGGGTGTTAGTGGTTGTTGCCATATCACAACCTCAAATGGGCTCTGGTTCATTGCCTCGCTCCTTTGCAAGTTGTAGGAAAACTGTGCAATATCTAGCAGCTTTGGCCAGTCCCTTTGTGTGGCACTCACATAGTGCTTGAGGTAGATCTCTAATAGTCCATTTACTCGCTCTGTTTGGCCATCAGTCTGTAGATGCATGCTGGTGGAAAAGTTCAAGTCTGACCCCAACAGCTTGAACAACTCAGTCCAGAACCTGCCCGTGAAACGCCCATCCCGATCACTAACAATGGTCCTCGGCACTCCCCAGTACTTAACCATGTTCTTCAGGAACAATCGAGCTGCCTCCTCGGCTGGGCACTCCTTGGTTGCTGGAATGAAGATTCCATACTTGGAAAACCTGTCCACCACTACCATGATGCTTCCAAACCCTTCTGCTTTGGGTAGATCGACTATAAAGTCTAGAGAAACACTCTCCCATGGTCGCTCTAGCACTAGCAATGGCTCCAAGAGACCCCCTGGTTTCTTGAGATCCACCTTGTCCTATTGGCACACAAGACAAGTCTTCACATAGGCCTCCACATCGTCCCTCATGTGCGGCTAGTAGTACCGGTCCTAGATCAGCGCTAGGGTACGGCTCACTCCAGGGTGTCCAGCCTATCTTAAATCATGGCCTTCTTGTAAAACTTTCTTGTGGAGTTTCCCGTGCTGCGGCACAAACAGTCTACTGCCCCTGGTGTACAGCAACCAAAACTGCCTAGTCTTACCTTGATGGGCGTACTCCATCAAAGCCTTGGCTGTAGGATTATGCGCAAGTCCCTTCCTGATACGTGGCACTAGTGACCCCTTTGGTTGGCTAATGGCAGCAAGGTTAGCCTTTCTACTCAAGGCATCTGCCATTAGGTTCACCCATCCTGGCTTGTACTCTATCTGAAAATCAAATTCTACAAGAAAATCTTACCATCTTGCCTGCTTGGGGGACAGTTTCTTCTGCGTCTGGAAGTAGCTGGTCACCACATTGTCCGTCCTCACCACGAACCTCGACCCCAACTGGTAATGGCACCAAGTGCGCAAGTAGTGTACCGTAGCAGTCATCTTTTTCTCTTGGACTGTGTACTTGCGTTCAGTCTCGTTCAGCTTCTTGCTCTCGAACGCGATTGGACGTCCTTCCTGCATCAACACGCCCCCTATGGTAAAGTCTAATGCATCCGTATGTACGTCATACGGCTTGGCATGGTCTGGCAAGGCCAAGACTGGCTCCTCGGTTATAGCCCACTTCAACCTATCAAAGGCTTCCTGGCACCCTGTGCTCCATTCCCATGCTCTCCTTTTCTTGAGCAAGTCAGTCAATGGCATGGCTATTGCTGAGTGACTTTTGATGAAGCACCTGTAGTAGTTAACCAGCCCAAGGAACGATCTCAACTCAGTGACCTTGGCTGGCAGTTACCACTCCAGGATGGCATGTATCTTGCCTTCATCCATGAGTATCCTGCCACTTCCCACTATGTGGCCTAGGAACAGGATCTCTTACTGGGCGAATGAGCACTTCTCCCTCTTGACAAATAGCTTGTGCACCCACAACACCTCGAACACCTGTCTCAAGTGGTCTACATGCTCTCCCAAAGTCTGGCTGTAGATCACAATGTCATCCAAATAAACCATAACAAAACGATCAAAAAACGACTGAAGTACCTTGTTCATAAGGGTGCAGAATGTTGCTGGGGAGTTCGTGAGTCCGAAAGGCATCACCAAGAACTCATATGAACCATACCAAGTGACACATGTTGTCTTTGGCTCATCTCCCTCCGCGATCATGACTTGATAGTAGCCCGACCTCAAATCCAGCTTGGTGAACCACCTTGCACTCCCAAGTTGATCGAACAAGTCCGCAATGAGTGGGATGGGGTACTTGTTCTTGATGGTTAGCTTGTTCAAAGCTCAGTAGTCTATGCACAGCCGCAACGACCCATCATGCTTGTGCTGGAATAGAACCGGTGCACCATAGGGCACCTTCGACGGCCTGATAAAGCCAGCATCAACTAACTCTTTGAGCTGCTTCCTCAACTAACTCTTTGAGAGGCGTAATGCGCAAGCCGAGGATCAGCCCGATCCCCCTCTGCGTGCAGCCGATCTCGCTGCCGGTCCTGCTGCCACAACCCTCGGTCCGACTGGGGCTTAGACATGGAATGAACTCTGTATGCCTAAGCCAACCCACGAAACGAGCGTGCGGGCGCTCAGCTGGCCGGAAAGGCAGAATGCACAAACCGTGGATCGGCTCGGTCCCCCCTGCGTGCTGTCAATCCTACTGGTGGTCCTGCTACAACAACCCTCCGTCCGGTCTGATCTTAGACTGGGAATGAACTCCGTATGCTTAGACATGGAATGAACTCCGTATGCCTAAGCCAACCCATAAAATGAGCGTGCGGGCGCTCAGTCGATCAGAGAGGCAGAATGCGCAAGCCAGGGACCGGCCCAGTCCCCCCTGCGTGCTGTCGATGCTGCTGCCGCAACCCTCGGTCTGGTCCAATCTTAGACTGGGAATGAACTCCGTATGCCTAAGTCAACCCATGAAATGAGCGTGCGGGCGTTGAGCTTGCCGGAGAGGCATAATGCGCAAGCCAGGGATCGGCTCGATCCCCCTCTGCGTGCTGCCGGTCTTACTGCCACAACCCTCGGTCCGGTTGGGGCTTAGACATGGAATGACCTCCCTATGCCTAAGCCAACCCATGAAATGGGCGTGCGGGTGCTCAGCCGGCCAGAGAGGCAGAATGCGTAAGCCGGGGATCGACCCGATCCACCTTGCGTGCTACCGATCCTGCTACCACAAACCTCGATCTGATCTGATCTTACGTTGGGAAAGAACTTTGTATGCTTAGACTGGGGATGAACTCCGTATGCCTAAGTCAACCCACGAAACGAAAGTGCGGGCACTCAGCCGACCAGAGAGGCAGGATGCGCAAGCCGGGGATCGAACGGGTGGTAGGTGGGTTCAAGCACATCTTCATATTTCTGCCATGCCAATGCCATTTTTACAGCTTGTAAATTCATACAATGGTCCCCTAAGCCTTCATTTGAAGTTTCGTGGCAAGACGATCCGTTTTCTATTTTTCACGATTTTTGAAACTTTTTACGGTTCGGGATTTTTTAAACTTTTTTTAGAAAGAGTTTTCTCCCCAAATTTGGTAGAGGTGATCCTTGTATTTTTCTTGGCATGCACAAAAATATTCAGCTAAAAACTCAAAGTGGAGAGGATTTTGTGACCGTTTGAAAAAAGTGTCCCCATTTCAGAAACTTTAATGGCTACTTGCAGCAAACCTATAAAATCTCAAATGCTCTTTAAGGGGGTGTGAGTTCTCGAGGTTTGATGAGGGATAGGGGGCCAGTATAAGGGCCAAGTACCAGTACCCATCGCACATCATGTGCGCACACCCCCCAGCCCCTCCAATCGTCGGAACCCCAAATGTTGTCGGCTAGGCTCTCCGGCGATGCTCCGATGATGGTGCCCCGGGCAAAAAAAATGCGGCACCAGCACATGCCTGAGCCCAACATGTGCACCGTGGCTCAAAAACTTAGACTGGGAATGAACTCTGTATGCCTAAGCCATCCCACGAAATGAGCGTGTGGGCGCTCAGCCGACTAAAGAGGCAGAATGCGCAAGTCAGGGATCGACCCGGTCCCCCCTGCGTGCTGTCGATCCTGCTGCCGCAACCCTCAGTCTGATCTGATCTTAGACTATGAATAAACTTCGTATGCATAAGTCAACCCACGAAATGAGCGTGCGGGCGCTGAGCCGATCGAAGAGGCATAATGCGCAAGCCGGTGATCGACCCAGTCCCCCTCTGCGTGCTACCGGTCCCGCTGCCACAACCCTCAATCCGGCTGGGGCTTAGACATGGAATGAACTCCCTATGCTTAGTCCAACCCATGAAACGGGCGTGCGGGCACTCAGCTGACCAGAGAGGTAGAATGTGTAAGCCAGGGATCGACCCAATCCCCCTTGCGTGCTGTCGATCTTGCTACCGCAACCCTCAGTCTGGTCTGATCTTACGTTGGGAATGAACTTTGTATGCTTAGACTGGGGATGAACACCGTATGCCTAAGTCAACCCACGAAATGAAAGTGCGGGCACTCAGTCGACCAGAGAGGTAGGATGCGTAAGCCGGGGATCGAACGGGTGGTAGGTGGGTTCAAGCACATCTTCATATTTTTACCGTTCCAATGCCATTTTTATGGCTTGTAAATTCATACAATAGTCCCCTCAACCTTCATGTGAAGTTTTGTGGCAAGACGACCAGTTTTCTATTTTTCACGATTTTTGAAACTTTTTGCGATTTGGGATTTTTTAAAATTTTTTTAGAAAGAGTTTTGTCCCCAAATTTGGTAGAGGTGATCCTTGTATTTTTGTTGGCATGCGTAAAAATATTCAGCTAAAAACTCAAAGTGGAGAAGATTTTGTGACCGTTTGAAAAAAGTGTCCCCATTTCAGACACTTTACTGGCTACTGGCAGCAAACCTATAAAATCTCAAATGCTTTTTAAAGAGGTGTGAGTTCTCGAGGTTTGATGAGGTATAGGGGGCCAATATATGGGCTAAGTACCAGCACCCATCACACATCATGTGCGCACACCCCCAGGCCCGCCAATCGTCGGAACCCCCAATGCCGTCAGTTAGGCTCTCTGGCGATGCTCCGGCGATGCTCTGGCGATGGTGCCCCGAGCAAAAAAATGTGGCACCAGCACATGCCCGAGCCTAGCATGTGCACCGTGGCTCAAAATCTTAGACTGGGAATCAACTCCGTATCTTTAGACATGGAATGAACTCCGTATGCCTAAGCCAACCCACGAAACAAGCGTGCGGGTGCTCAACCGGCCGAAGAGGCAGAAAACACAAGATGGGGATCGGCCCAATCCCCCCTTGTGTACTGGCTATCCTGCTACTACAACCCTCACTCCAGTCTGATCTTAGACTGGGAATGAACTCCGTATGCATAAGTCAACCCATGAAACGAGCGTACAGGCGCTGAGCCGACCGAAGAGGCCTGATCCCCCTCTACGTGCTGCCGGTCCCGCTGCCACAACCCTCGATCCGACTGGGGCTTAAACATGGAATGAACTCCCTATCCCCAAGCCAACCCATGAAACGGACGTGCGGGTGCTCAGTCGATCGGAGAGGCAGAATGCGCAAGCCGAGGATCAGCCTAGTCCCCCCTGCGTGCTATCGATCCTGCTATCGCAACCCTCAGTTCGATCCAATCTTAGACTGGGGTTGAACTCCTATGCCTAAGTCAACCCTCAAAATGAGCGTGCGGGTGCTCAGCCGACCGGAGAGGCATAATGCACAAGTCGGGGATCAACTCGGTCCCCTTTTACGTGCTGTCGATCCCGTTATCGGTCCTACTGCCACAACCCTCGGTCCGACTGGGCTTAGACATGGAATGAACTTTGTATACCTAAGCCAACCCATGAAACGAGCACACGGGCGCTCAGCCGGCCGGAGAGGAAGATGTGCAAGCCGGGGATCGGCCCGGTCCCCCCTGCATGTTGTCGATCCTGCTGCTGGTCCTGCTGCTGTAACCCTCGATCCGATCTGATCTTAGACTGGGAATGAACTCCGGATGCTTAGACATGGAGTGAACTCCGTATGCCTAAGCCAACCCACGAAATGAGTGTGTGGGCGTTCAGCCAGTCGGAGAGGCAGAATGAGCAAGCCGGGGATTGACCCGGTCCCCCTCTATGTGCTGTCGATCTTGCTACTGCAACCCTTGATCCGGTCTAATCTTAGACTGGGAATTAACTCCGTAAGCCTAACTCAACCCACGAAATGAGCGTGCGGGCGCTGAGCCGACCAGAGAGGCATAATGCGTAAGCCGGGGATAGGCTCGGTCCCCCTCTGCATGCTGTCGGTTCCACTGCCACAACCTTCGGTCTGGCTGCATCTTAGACATGGAATGAACTCCCTATGCCTAAGCCAACCCATGAAACGGGCGTGCAGGCGCTCAGCAAACCGGAGAGGCAGAATACGCAAGCCGGGGATCGACCTGGTCCCCCCCTGTGTGCTACCGATCCTACTGCCGCAACCCTTGGTCCGATCTGATCTTAGACTGGGAATAAACTTTGTATGCTTAGACATGGGCTCCGTATGCTTAGGCTCTCTCGGTGATGGTGCCCCGAGCGAAAGAAATGTGGCACCAGCACCTGCCCAAGCCCAGTATGTGCACTGTGGCTCAAAATCTTAGACTGGGAATGAACTCCGTATGCTTATACATGGAATGAACTCCGTATGCCTAAGCCAACCCATGAAACGAACGTGCGGGCGCTCTGCCGGTTGGAGAGGCAGAATGCGCAAGCCGGGGACCGGCTCAATCCCCCCCTACATGCTGTCGATCCTGCTATCGCAACCCTCGGTCCGGTCTGATCTTAGACTGGGAATGAACTCCGTAGGCTTAAGTCAACCCACAAAACGAGCGTGCGGGTGCTGAGCCGATCGGAGAGGCATAATGCGCAAGCCGAGGATCAGCCCGGTCCCCCTCGATGTGCTATCGGTCCAGCTGCCACAACCCTCAGTCTGGCTGGGGCTTAGACATGGAATGAACTCCCTATGCCTAAGCCAACCCACGAAACAGGCGTGCGGGAGCTCAGTCGACCAGAAAGGTAGAAAATGCAAGCCGGGGATCGATCCGGTACCCCCTCCGTGCTGCCGATCCTACTGCCACAACCCACAGCCCGGTCCGATCTTAGACTAGAAATGAACTACATATGCTTAGACTAGGGATGAACTCCGTATGCCTAAGTCAACCCACAAAACGAGCGTGCGGGCGCTCAGCCGACCAGAGAGGCAGGATGCGCAAGCTCGGGATCGAATGGGTGATAGGTGGGTTCAAGCACATCTTCATATTTCTGCCATGCCAATGCCATTTTTATGGCTTGTAAATTCATACAATGGTCCTCTAAGCCTTCATGTGAAGTTTCGTGGCAAGATGACCCGTTCTCTATTTTACACGATTTTTGAAAATTTTTACGGTTCGGGATTTGTTAAAATTTTTCTACAAAGAGTTTTGTCCCCAAATTTGGTAGAGGTGATCCTTGTATTTTTATTGGTATGCACAAAAAAATTCAGCTAAAAACTCGAAGTGGAGAAGATTTTGTGACCTTTTGAAAAAAGTGTCCCCATTTCAGACGTTTTAATGGCTACTGGTAGCAAACCTATAAAATCTCAAATGCTCTTTAAGGGGACGTGAGTTCTTGAGGTTTGATGAGGGATAGGGGGCCAATATAAGGGCCAAGTACCAGCACCCATCGCACATCGTGTGTGCACACCCCCCGGCCTCCAATCACCGGAACCCCCAATGTTGTCGGTTAGGCTCTCCGGTGGTGCTCCGGTGATGCTCCGACGATGGTGCCCCGGGCGAAAAAAATGCGGCACCAGCACATGCCCAAGCCCAGTATGTGCACCGTGGCTCAAAATCTTAGATTGGGAATGAACTCTGTATGCTTAGACATGGAATGAACTCCGTATGCCTAAGCCAACCCACGAAATGAGCGTGCGGGTGCTCAGCCGACCGGAGAGGCAGAATGAGCAAGCCAGGGATCGGCCCGGTGCCCTCTACGTGCTGTCGATCCTGCTGCCACAACCCTCGGTATGGTCTGATCTTAGACTGGGAATGAACTCCGTATGCATAAGTCAACCCACGAAACAAGTGTACGGGCACTGGCCCAGTCGAAGAGGCATAATGCGCAAGCCGGGGATTGGCCCGGTCCCCCTCTATGTGCTGCCAGTCCTGCTGCCACAACCCTCGGTCCGGCTGGGGCTTAGACATGGAATGAACTCCCTATGCCTAAGCCAACCCACGAAACGGGCGTGCGGACGCTCAGCCGGCCGGAGAGAAAGAATGCGCAAGCCGAGGATCGACCAGGTCCCCCGTGCGTGCTACTGATCCTGCTACCGTAACCCTCGGTCCGATCTTATCATAGATTGGGAATGAACTCCATATGCTTAGACTGGGGATGAACTCCGTATGCTTAAGTCAACCCACGAAACGAGCGTGCGGGTGCTCAATCGGCCGAAGAGGCATAATGCGCAAGCTAAGGATCAGCCCAGTCGCCCCCTACATGCTGTCGATCCTACTCCTGGTCCTACTGCCGCAACCCTCAGTCCGGTTTGATCTTAGACTGGGAATGAACTCCGTATGCTTAGACATGGAATGAACTCTGTATGCCTCAACCAACCCACGAAACGAGCGTCCGGGCACTCAACCGGTTGGAGAGGTAAAATGCGCAAGTCGAGGATTGACCCGATCCCCCCTGCGTGCTATCGATCCTGCTATCGCAACCCTCGGTCCGATCTGATCTTAGACTAGGAATGAACCTCGTACGACTAAGTCAACCCACGAAATGAACGTGTGGGTGTTGAACCGGTCGAAAAGGCATAATGCGCAAGCTGGGGATCAGCCCGGTCCCCCTCTACATGTTGCCATTCCCGCTGCCACAACCCTTGGTCCGGCTGGGGCTTAGACATGGAATGAACTCCCTATGCCTAAGCCAACCCACGAAACGGGCGTACGGGCACTCAACTGAATGAAGAGGCAGAATACGCAAGCCGGGGATTGGCCCGATCCCCCCTACGTGTTGTCGATCCTGCTATCGTAACCCTCGGTTCGATCTGATCTTAGACTGGGAATGAACTCCGTATGCTTAGACTGGGGATGAACTCCGTATGCCTAAGTCAACCCATTAAACGAGCGTACGGGCGCTCAGCCTGTCAGAGAGGTTGGTCGGAGAGGCATAATGCGCAAGCCAGGGATCAGCCCGATCCCTCTCTGCGTGCTATTGATCCCACTACCGGTCCTGCTACCACAACCCTCGGTTCGACTGGGGCTTAGACATGGAATGAACTCCATATGCCTAAGCCAACCCATGAAACGAGCATGCAGGCACTCAGCCAGCCGGAGAGGCAGAATGCGTAAGTCGAGGATCGACCCGGTCCCTCTTTTCGTGCTGTTGATCCTGCTACCGCAACCCTCGATCCGGTTTGATCTTAGACTAGGAATGAACTCCGTATGCATAAGTCAACCCATGAAATGAGCGTGCAGGTGCTGAGCCAACCGAAGAGGCATAATGTGCAAGCCGAAGATCGACCCGGTCCCCCTCTACTTGCTGCCGATCCCACTGCCACAACCCTCGATCCGGCTAGGGCTTAGACATGGAATGAACTCTGTATGCCTAAGCCAACCCATGAAACGGGCATGCGAGCACTCAACTGGTCGGAGAGGCAGAATGCGCAAGCTGGGGATAGGTCTGGTCCTCCTTGCGTGCTGTTGATCCTGCTGTCGCAACCTCGGTCTGATCCGTTCTTATACTGGGAATGAACTCCGTATGCTTAGACTGGGGATGAACTCCGTATGTCTAAGTCAACCCACGAAATGAGCGTACGGGTGCTCAGCCGATCAGAGAGGCATAATGCGTAAGCCGAGGATCAGCAAGGTCCCCCTCTCCGTGCTGCCGATCCCATTGCCGGTCCTGCTGCCACAACCCTCGGTCCGACTGGGGATTAGACACGAAATGAACTTCGTATGCCTAGGCCAACCCATGAAACGAGCGTGAGGGTGCTCAGTCGACCGGAGAGGCAGAATGTGCAAGCCAGGAATCAGCCTGGTCCCCCCTGCATGCTGTCGATCCTGCTGCTGGTCCTGCTGCCACAACCATCAGTCCGATCTGATCTTAGACTAGGAATGAACTTCGTATGCTTAGACAAGGAATGAACTCCGTATGCCTAACCCAACCCATGAAACGAACGTGCGGGCGCTCAGTCGGTCAGAGAGGCAGAATGCGCAAGTCGAGGATCGACCCGGTCCCCCCTGCGTGCTGTCGATCCTGCTACTGTAACCCTTGATCCGGTCCGATCTTAGACTAGGAATGAACTCCGTATGCCTAAATCAACCCCCAAAATGAGCATTCAAGTGCTGAGCCGATCGGAGAGGCATAATGCGCAAGTTAGGGATCAGCCCGATCCCCCTCTACGTGCTGTCGGTCCCGCTACCACAACCCTCAATCCGACTGGGGCTTAGACATGGAATAAACTCCGTATGCCTAAGCCAACCCATGAAACGAGCATACGGGTGCTCAATCGATCGGAGAGGTAGAATGCGTAACCCGGGGATCGACTCGGTCCCCCCTGCTTGCTGTCGATCCTGCTACCGCAACCCTCGGTCTGATCCGATCTTAGATTGGGAATGAACTCCGTATGCTTACACTGGGGATGAACTCCCTATGCCTAAGCCAACCCACGAAATGGGCGTGCGAGCGCTCAGCCTGCCGAAGAGGCAGAATACGCAAGCTGGGGATCGGACCGGTCCCTCCGACGTGCTACCGAACCCGCTGCCACAACCCTTGGCCCAGCTGGGGCTTAGACATGGAATGAACTCCCTATGACTAAGCCAACCCACGAAACGGGCGTGCAGGGTGCTCAACCAACCGGAGAGGTAGAATGCACAAGTCGAGGATCGACCCGATCCCCCTTGCATGCTGTCGATCCTGCTGTCGCAACCCTCGATCTGGTCTGATCTTAGACTAGGAATGAACTCCGCATGCTTAGATTGGGGATGAACTTCGTATGCCTAAGTCAACCCACGTAATGAGCGTGCGGGCACTTAGCCAGTCGGAGAGGTATAATGCATAAACTGGGGATCAGCCTGGTCCCCCTCTACGTGCTGCCGATCTCGCTGTCGATTCTGCTACCACAACCCTCGGTCCAGCTGGGGCTTAGACATGGAATGAACTCTATATGCCTAAGCCAACCCATGAAACGAGTGTGCAGGCGCTCAATCGGTCGAAAAGGTAGAATGTGCAAGCCAGGGATCGACTCGGTCCCTTCCTGCATGCTGTCGATCCTACTGCTGGTCCTACTACCGTAACCCTCGATCCAATCCGATCTTAGACTGGGAATGAACTCCGTATGCTTAGACATGGAATGAACTCCGTATGCCTAAGCCAACCCATGAAACGAGTGTGTGGGCGCTCAACCGGCCGGAGAGGCAGAATGCGCAAGCCAAGGATTGACCCGATCCCCCCCTGCGTGCTGTCGATCTTACCACGGTAACCTTCGGTCCGATCCGATCTTAGACTGGGAATGAACTTCATATGCCTAAGTCAACCCACGAAACGAGCGTGCGGGCGCTGAGCCAGTCGAAGAGGCATAATGCGCAAGCCAGGGATCAGCCCGATCCCCTTCTGTGTGCTGCTGGTCCCGCTGCCACAACCCTCGGTCTGGTTGGGGCTTAGACATGGAATGAACTCCCTATGCCTAAGCCAACCCAGGAAACGGGTGTACAGGTGCTTGACTGGTCGGAGAGGCAGAATGCGCAAGCCGGGGATTGGCCCGGTCTTCTCTACGTGCTGCCGATCCTGCTGTTGCAACCCTTGGTCCAGTCCGATCTTAGACTGGGAATGAACTCTGTATGCATAGACTGGGGATGACTCCGTATGCCTAAGTCAACCCACGAAATGAGCATGCGGGCGCTCAGTCGACCAGAGAGGCAGGATGCGCAAGCTGGGGATCGAACGGGTGGTAGGTGGGTTCAAGCACATCTTCATATTTCAGCCCTACCAATGCCATTTTTATGGCTTGTAAATTCATACAATTTTCCCCTAAGCCTTCATGTGAAGTTTCGTGGCAAGACGACCCGTTTTCTATTTTTCATGATTTTCAAAACTTTTTACTGTTCGAGATTTTTTTAAATTTTTTTAGAAACAGTTTAATCCCCAAATTTAGTAGAGGTGATCCTTGTTTTTTTTTTGGTATGCACAAAAAAATTCAGCTAAAAACTCAAAGTGGAGAAGATTTTGTGATCGTTTGAAAAAAGTGTCCCCATTTCAGACACTTTAATGGCTACTGGCAGCAAACCTATAAAATCTCAAATGCTCTTTAAGGGGGTGTGATTTCTCAAGGTTTGATGAGCCATTATAAGGACCAAGTGTCACACCCTGGGTGGGCACACCAGGCACATCAGGCAAACCAACAGGTGAGCCAGAGGTTGAGGCCCGCAAACTAGGCATGCTGGAGGGTATCTGCGTGCAAAGCCTAGCAAACAAGTTCAGAACGCCCGCCCAACTTGCAGGCCAGCCCGTGAGACCAAGGCCTTGCATACAAGCTTCCTGCACCACATCCGAAAGGCCCAAGTGTTGGACATGCAAGGGAAGCTTCTGGAAGTAGGCAGGATTTGTAGCAGCATCCTGGCAGACTTGGTTGACCCTGAAAATCAGGAGTTAGCATCCTGATTGATTGTAATCTATATAATCCCATGATTTTAGCCTTTATTCTAGGGATATTGCCATTAGGTGTAAGCTAGAGCCTCAACTATAAATAGAGGGCTGCTCTTCCCTTAATTGTACACCATCAAACACTTCTGTTTCAGTGAATACAAGAGCATTTCCAGAATTCTGCCTTCTTATCCTGTATCTCTTTAACTTGCATAATCAGCCCTTCCTATTGTTCTAGTGCTCGTACGCTTGTGTTTTAGGCTGACTTAGGCATAAAGGAGGAGATTCCAAGCCTAAAGCCGCACGGTTTCTGAGTCTAAGCCTGCATGTTTGTGTTGTGCAGGTTAGAGGAGATGGCATCCCAAAGTGACGCTGCTAACCAACAACCAAAGGCCCAAGAGCATGGGCGTGGAAGAGGGAGGAAAGCCAGTTCTAGAGATATCTGGTCTACCATGGACGGTAGGCTGGCCAAGGTGGAGGTGACCATGGGCGACATGGGGGAGAAGCTTGATGGGGTAGAGACTCACATTGCATCGCTAGACTCTATAGGGGAGGAGATCTAAAGTGAGCTGCAAGCTACTCTCAACAAAGGCTTGGACGTGTTCACCCAAAAGAATCAGACCTTGGAGGCTGAAGTGCTGACCTTGCGCGATGGCATGGAGGCCATGCGTCAGCAGATGGAGGAGCTTACCAGTGAGCTCGTTGCTTGCACGACTGCCATTGGGAATGGCATGTTTGCTGGAGTGTCCAAGTCCAGATTGGATGTCCCCAAGCCTAAGGAGTTCAAGGGGACTAGGGCAGCCAAGGAAGTAGATAACTACCTTTGGGGTATGGAGCAGTACTTCCAAGCCATGGGCATGCAAGACGAGGTGATAAAGGTAAGCACCGCTGCTATGTATCTCACTGATGTAGCCTTATTGTGGTTGAGGCATAAGTGTGATGATGTCAGGCAATGGAGCGCCAAGATTGGAACCTGGGCAGAGTTCTAAAAGGAGTTCAGAGAACAATTTTACCCAGAGTATGTTGATGATGAGGTGCGGGCAAAGTTGCGCAGGCTAAGCCAGTAAGGGGACATAAGGGAGTATGTCCAAAAATTCTCTGAACTGATGCTATAGATCTCGGATCTAGGCGAGAAGGATGCCTTATTTGCTTTCATGGATGGGCTGAAGCTGTGGGTGAAGCATGAGCTACAAAGGAGAGGAGTTCATGACTTGGCTAAAACCATGACTACTGCCAAGGCCTTGATAGAGTTCAAGCCTCTGAACAAGTTTGAGTCTACCAAGCCTAAGGGTAAGGGCTAGGACGATAGAGATCGGAAGAAGTAGTCCAAGGGGAAGGACCGTGATCGGGAGTCTAAGGATGGAGATCGAGATCGTTTAACCAAGGATGGCAAGAGGAAGCCACCAGTAGGAAAGTGGAAAGCAAAGGGGGACCAAGAGCCACTAGCATGCTACCTATGTGGAGGGAGCCACATAGCGCGTAATTACCCACAGAAGGGTAAGCTGGCTGCTGTAAACAAGGAGTCTGACGAGGAGCCAGAGTCAGGGCCAGCAAAGCTGGGTTGTTGGTGCTCAATGCTGTCCAGAGTAAGGGGAACCGCAAGCCAAAGGGCTTGATGTTTACGGATCTGATGGTTACGGGTCAAAAGGTGAGCGCACTGGTGGACACAGGTGCCTCACATCTTTTTATTTCATGTGATAGAGCCCAGAAGCTCGGACTAAAGGTGCAGAAAGGGACTGGTACCATCAAAATGGTGAACTCTAAGGAAGTTCCAGCCATTGGAGTACACGGGGAGTGGAGTTGCAGCTTGGAGACTGGAAAGGCAAGGAGACCATTGAGGTAATACCCTTGACGACTATGAGTTTGTGATTGGGTTGGATTTCCTTGTTCGGATTAACGCCCTCCTTGTGCCTTTTACCGATTGTGTTTGCATCTTGGATGCACAGTGCCAATGCCTACTGCCATTAAGGGAGGGTTTGGAGTTGGGTCGCAGGTGGTGTCAACCATCCAATTTGCCAAGGCGGTAAGCAGACAAGAAGACCCTTTTTGGCAACCCTAAAATATGATGAGCCAAGGGAGAAGGAGATCGAGTCACCCTTGGAGGTGCTAAAGGTGCTGAAGACCTTTAGTGATGTGATGCCCGCAAAGTTACCTAGCAAGCTACCACCTAAGAGGGAGGTGGACCACAAGATCGAGCTGGTGTCTGAGGCCAAGCCACCAGCTAGAGCCCCTTACCGAATGTCTTCACCAGAGTTAGAGGAGTTGAGGAAGCAGCTCAAAGAGTTAGTTGATGCTGGCTTCATCAGGCCATCGAAGGTACCCTATGGTACACCGGTTCTATTTCAGCGCAAGCATGATGGGTTGTTACGGCTGTGCATAGACTACCGGCCTTTGAACAAGCTGACCATCAAGAACAAGTACCCCATCCCACTCATTGCGAACTTGTTCGATCAACTTGGGAGCACAAGGTGGTTCACCAAGCTGGATTTGGGGTCAGGCTACTATCAAGTCAGGATTGCAGAGGGAGATGAGCCAAAGACAGCATGTGTCACTCGGTATGGTTCGTATGAGTTCTTGGTGATGCCTTTCAGACTCACGAATGCCCCAGCAACATTATGCACCCTTATGAACAAGGTACTTCAGTCATTCCTTGATCAGCTTATTGTGGTTTATTTGGATGACATTGTGATCTATAGCCAAACTTTGGAAGAGCATGTAGACCACTTGAGATAGGTGTTCGAGGTGTTGCGGGTGCACAAGCTGTTTGTCAAGAGGGAGAAGTGCTCATTCACCCAGCAGGAGATCCCGTTCCTTGGCCACATAGTGGGAGGTGGCAGGATACGCATGGATGAAGGCAAGATACATGCCATCCTGGAGTGGCAACCACCAGCCAAGGTCACTGAGTTGAGATTGTTCCTTGGGCTGGTTAACTACTACAGGCGCTTCATCAAAGGTCACTCAGCAATAGCCACGCCAATTGACTGACTTGTTCAAGAAAGGGAAAGCATGGAAGTGGAGCGCAGGGTGCCAGGAAGCCTTTGATAGGTTGAAGCAGGCTGTGATCGAGAAGCCAGTCTTGGCCTTGCCAGACCATGCCAAGCCATATGAGGTGCATACGGATGCATCAAACTTTGCCATAGGGGACGTGTTGATGCATGAGAGACGTTCAGTCGCATGAGAGAGTAGGAAGCTGAACGAGACTGAGTGCAAGTACACAGTCCAAGAGAAGGAGATGATTGCAGTGGTGCACTCCTTGCGCACTTGGCACCATTACCTATTGGGGTTAAGGTTCGTGGTTAGGATGGACAATGTGGCGACCAGCTACTTCCAGACGCAGAAGAAGCTATCCTTCAAGCAGACGAGATGGCAAGATTTTCTTACAGAATTTGATTTCCAGATGGAGTACAAGCTGGGGCGGGTAAACCTAGTGGCAGATGCCCTGAGCAGGAAGGCTAACCTTGTTGCCATTAGCCAACCAGAGGGGTCACTAGTGTTGCATGTCAAGGAAGGAATTGTCCATGATCCTACAGCCAAGGCTTTGATGGAGTACACCCAGCAAGGTAAGACTAGGCAGTTTTGGTTGCAAGATGGCTTGCTGTACACCAGGGGAATTAGACTATTTGTGTCACAGCATGGGAAGCTCTGTAATGAAGTTTTGTAAGAATGCCATGATTCAAGGTGGGCTGGACACCTCGGAGTGAGCCGTACTTTAGCATTGATCGAGGACCGATACTACTGGCCGCACATGAGGGACGATGTGGAGGCCTATGTGAAGACTTGTCTTATGTGCCAATAGGACAAAGTGGAGCTCAAGAAACCAGGTGGTCTCTTGGAGCCATTGCCAGTGCCAGACCAACCACGGGAGAGTGTTTCTCTGGACTTTATAGTCGGTCTACCCAAAGCAGAAGGGTTTGGAAGCATCATGGTAGTGGTGGACAGGTTTTTCAAGTATGGAATCTTCATTCCAGCAACCAAGGAGTGCCCAGCCGAGGAGGCAGCTCGATTGTTCCTGAAGAACATGGTTAAGTACTGGGAGTGCCAAGGACCATTGTTAGTGATCGGGACGAGCGTTTCACAGGCAGGTTCTGGACTGAGTTGTTCAAGCTGTTGGGATGTGTAGTTCCAGGTTGGAGACTTGGTATTGGTGAAGCTGCATCCTATTGTGCGTCATAAGGGGCTGCACAAAGGCCTAGTCGAAGGTATAAGGGACCTTTTCGAGTAGTCAAGAGGGTAGGCAAGGTTGCCTACAAGCTGGATATGCCACCCAAGTTGAGGGTACACCCGGTGTTCCATGTGAGCATGCTCAAGCCATTCCATGAAGATGAGGGGGATCCAAGATGGGCAGAATCAAAGCATGCACCATTGGGAGCAAGGGCCTCATATGAGAAGGAGGTCCACAGCATCATAGCTGATCGAGGTGAGATGGAAGAACTATCAGCCAAGACAAGAGTACTTGGTGCACTGGAAGGGACTTCCAGACAGTGAGGTGAGCTGGGAACCAGCAGATGACTTATGGCAGTTCGGGGACTAGATCAGGCAGTACCATGCAAAAGACGTAATAAAGGCATTGTGTATTCAGGTGGGGGAGAATGTCACACCCTGGGTGGGCACGCCAGGCACATCAGGCACACCAGTAGGTGAGCCAGAGGTTGAGGCTCGTAGACCAGGCATGCTGGCGAGTATCTGCATGTAAAGGCTAGGAAACGAGTTCAAAACACCCGCCCAACTTGCAGGCCAGCCCGTGAGACCAAGGCCTGGCATACAAGCTGCCCGCACCACATCCAGAAGGGCCCAAGGTGATAGACACGCAAGGGAAGCTTCTGGAAGCAGGCAGGATCAGTAGCAGCATCTTGGCAGATTTGGTTGACCCTGAAAATCAAGAGTTAGCATCCTGATTAATTGTAATCTGTATAATCCCATGATTTTAGCCTTTATTCTAAGGATATTGCCATTAAGTGTAAGCTGGAGCTTCAACTATAAATAGAGAGCTACTCCTCCCTCATTTGTACACCATCAAACACTTTCGTTTTAGTGAATACAAGGGCATTTCCAGAATTCTACCTTCTTATCCTTGTTTCTCTTTAACTTGCGTAATCAGCCCTTCCCGTTGTTCTAGTGCCCATACGCTTGTGTTTTAGGCTGACTTAGGCATAAAGGAGGAGATTCCAAGCCTAAGGTCGTATGGTCTCTGAGTCTAAGGTCGGAGCCCGTGACACAAGTACCAGCACCCATCAGACATCATGTGCGCACACCCCCTCGGGCCCCCCAATCGTCGGAACCCCCAATGCCACCGGTTAGGCTCTCCAATGATGCTCCAACGATGGTGCCTCGGGTAAAAAAAATGCGGCACCAGCACATGCCCGAGCCCAGCATGTGCATCGTGGCTCAAAATCTTAGGCTGGAAAGAACTCCGTATGCTTAGACATGGAATGAACTCCGTATGCCTAAGCCAACCCACGAAACGAACGTGCGGGCGCTCAGTTGACTGGAGAGGTAGAAAGTGCAAGTTAGGGATCGACCTGATCCCCCCTGCGTGCTGTCGATCTTGCTACCGCAACCCTCGGTCCGGTCTGATCTTAGACTGGGAATAAACTCCATATGCATAAGTCAACCCACGAAATGAGTGTGCGGGTGCTGAGCCGGCCGAAGAGGCATAATGCGCAAGCCGGGGATCGACCCAATCCCCCTCTGCGTGCTGCCAGTCCCGCTGCCACAACCCTCGATCCGGCTGAGGCTTACACATGAAATGAACTCCTATGCCTAAGCCAACCCATGAAACGGACGTGCGGGCACTCAGCTGGCCAAAGAGGCAGAATGCGTAAGCCGGGGATCGGCTCGGTCCCCCCTACGTGTTGCGAATCCTGTTGTTGCAACCCTCGATCCCGTCTGATCTTAGATTAGGAATGAACTCCGTATGCTTAGACTGGGGATGAACTCCGTATGCCTAAGTCAACCCATGAAACGAGCGTGCGGGCGCTCAGTCGGTCGTAGAGGCTGACCAGAGAGGCATAATGCGTAAGTCGGGGATCAGCTCGGTCCCCCTGTGCGTGCTGCCAATCCCGCTGCCGGTCCTACTACCACAACCCTCGATCCGACTGGGGCTTAGACATGGAATGAAATCTGTATGCCTAAGCCAACCCATGAAACGAGTGTGCGGGCCTCAGTCGGTCAGAGAGGCAAAATGCGCAAGCCGGGGATCGACCCTGTCACCCCTATGTGCTATCGATCCTGCTGCTGGTCCTACTGCCGTAACCCTCGATCCGGTTTGATCTTAGACTGGGAATGAACTCCGTATACTTAGACATGGAATGAACTCTGTATGCCTAAGCCAACCCACGGAATGAGCGTACGGGCGCTCAGCTGGCCGGAGAGGCAGAATGTTCAAGCCGGGGATCAGCCCATTCCCACCTGCGTACTGTCGATCCTACTACCACAACCCTCGATCCGGTCTGATCTTAGACTGGGAATGAACTCCGTATGCTTAGACTGGGGATGAACTCCGTATGCCAAGGTCAACCCACGAAATGAGCGTGCGAGTGCTCAGCTGGCCGGAGAGGCATAATGCGCAAGCCGGGGATTAGCCGGCCCCCCTCTACGTGCTGTCAATCCCGCTGCCGGTCCTACTGCCACAACCCTCGGTTTGGCTGTGGCTTAGACATGGAATGAACTCCGTATGCCTAAGTCAACCCATGAAATGAGCGTGCGGGCGCTAAGTCGACATAGAGGCATAATGCGCAAGCCGGGGATCGACCCGATCCCCCTCTGCGAGCTATCGGTCCTGCTGCCAAAACCCTTGATCCGGCTTGGAATTAGACATGGAATGAACTCCCTATGCCCAAGCCAACCCACGAAACATGCGTGCGGGCACTCAGCTGGCCGGAGAGGCAGAATGCGCAAGTCGGGGATCGGCTTGGTACCCCCTGCGTGCTGTCGATCTTGCTGTCGCAACCCGTGGTCCGGTCCGATCTTAGACTGGGAATGAACTCCATATGCTTAGATTGGGGACGAACTTCGTATGTCTAAGTCAACCCACGAAACGAGCGTGCGGGCGCTCAGCCGACCAGAGAGGCAGGATGCGCAAGCCGGGGATCGAACGGGTGGTAGGTGGGTTCAATCACATCTTCATATTTCTGCCATGCCAATGCCATTTTTATGGCTTGTAAATTCATACAATGGTCCCCGAAGCCTTCATGTGAAGTTTCGTGGCAAGACAACCCGTTTTCTATTTTTCACGATTTTTGAAACTTTTTGCGGTTTGGGATTTTTTAAAATTTTTTTAGAAAGAATTTTGTCCCCAAATTTTGTAGAGGTGATTCTTGTATTTTTTTTGGCATGCACAAAAAACTTCAGCTAAAAACTCGAAGTGGAGAAGATTTTGTGACCGTTTGAAAAAAGTGTCCCTATTTTAGACACTTTAATGGCTACTGGCAGCAAACCTATAAAATCTCAAATGCTCTTTAAGGGAGTGTGAGTTCTCGAGGTTTGATGAGGGATAGGGGGCCAATATAAGGGCCAAGTACCAGCACCCATCGCACATCATGTGCGCACACCTCCCAGCCCCCCCAATCGTCGGAACCCCCAATGCCACCGGTTAGGCTCTCCGGTAATGCTCCGGCGATGGTGCCCCGGGCGAAAAAAAAGCAGAAACCAGCACATGCCCGAGCCCAGCATGTGTATCGTGGCTCAAATCTTAGACTGGGAATGAACTCCGTATGCTTAGACATGGAATGAATTTTGTATGCCTAAGCCAACCAACGAAACGAGCATGCGGGCGCTCAATCGACCGGAGAGGCAGAATGCGCAAGCCGGGGATCGACCCTGTCCCTCCTATGTGCTGTGTATCCTGGTACCGTAACCCTCAATCCGATCCAATCTTAGATAGGGAATGAACTCTGTATGCCTAAGTTTACCCATGAAACGAGCGTGCGAGCGCTGAGCCGGCCGGAGAGGCATAATGCTCAAGCCGGGGATCAGCCTAGTCCCCCTCTTTGTGCTACCGGTCCCACTACCACAACCCTCAATCCGGCTGGGGCTTAGACATGGAATGAACTCCCTATGCCTAAGCCAACCCATGAAACGAGCATGCGGGCGCTCAGTCGGTCGGAAAGGCAGAATGTGAAAGTCGGGGATCGGCTTGATCCCCCCTGCGTGCTGCCGATCCTGTTGTCGTAACCCTTGGTCTAGTTTGATCTTAGACTGGGGATGAACTCCATATGCCTAAGTCAACCCACGAAACGAGCATGCGGGCGCTCAGCCGACCAGAGAGGCAGGATGCGCAAGCTGGGGATCGAACGGGTGATAGGTGGGTTCAAGCACATCTTCATATTTCTACCATGCCAATGCCATTTTTATGGCATGCAAATTCATACAATGGTCCCCTAAGCCTTCTTGTGAAGTTTCATGGCAAGACGACCCGTTTTCTATTTTTCACGATTTTTGAAACTTTTTGCGGTTTGGGATTTTTTAAAATTTTTTTAGAAAGAGTTTTATCCCAAAATCTGGTAGAGGTGATCCTTGTATTTTTGTTGGCATGCACAAAAAAATTCAGCTAAAAACTGAAAGTGGAGAAGATTTTATGACCGTTTGAAAAAAGTGTCCCCATTTCAGACAGTTTAATGGCTACTGGCAGCAAACCTATAAAATCTCAAATACTCTTTAAGGGGATGTGAGTTTTTGAGGTTTGATGAGGCATAGGGGGCCAATATAAGGGCCAAGTACCAGCAACCAACGCACATCATGTGTGCACACCCCCGGCCCCCCCAATCGCCGGAACCCTAAATACCGCCGGTTAGGCTCTCCGATGATGCTCCGACGGTTGTGCCCCAGGCGAAAAAAATGCGGCACCAGCAGATGCCCGAGCCCAGCATGTGCACCATGGCTCAAAATCCTAGACTGGGAATGAACTCCGTATGCTTAGACATTGAATGAACTCCGTATGCCTAAGCCAACCCATGGAATGAGCGTGCGGGCGCTCAGCTGGCCAGAGAGGTAGAATGCGCAAGCTGGAGATCAGCCCGGTCCCCCCCTGCGTGCTGTCAATCCAGATGTAGCAACCCTCGGTCCGGTCTGATCTTACACTGGGAATGAACTCCGTATGCATAAGTCAACCCATGAAACGAGCGTGCGGGCGCTGAGCCAGCCCAAGAAGCATAATGTGCAAGGCGGGGATCGACCCGATCCCCCTCTACGTGCTGTCGGTCCTACTGCCACAACCCTCGATCTGGCTAGGGCTTAGACATGGAATGAACTCACTATGCCTAAGCCAACCCACGAAACGGGCATGCGGGCACTCAGTCGATCGGAGAGGTAGAATGCGCAAGCTAGAGATCGGCTCGGCCCCCCTACGTGCTGCCGATCCTACTATCGCAACCCTTGATTTGGTCTGATCTTGGACTGGAATGAACTCCGTATGCTTAGACTAGAGATGAACTCCGTATGCCTAAGTCAACCCATGAAACGAGCGTACGGGCACCTCGTCGGCCGAAGAGGCCAGACGGAGATGCATAATGCGTAAGTCAAGGATCAGCCAGGTCCCCTTTTGCATGCTACCGATCCCATTACTAGTCCTGCTATTGGAACCCTCGATTCGATCTGATCTTAGATTGGGAATGAACTCCGTATGCTTAGACATGGAATGAACTCCATATGCTTAAGCTAACCCACGAAACGAGCGTGCGGGTGCTCAGTCGGTCGGAGAGGCAGAATGCGCAAGCCGAGGATCGACTCAATCCCCCTGCGTGCTGCCGACCCTCGATCCAATCCAATCTTAGACTGGGAATGAACTCTGTATGCTTAGATAGGGTATGAACTCCGTCTGCGTAAGTCAACCAACGAAACGAGCGTGCGGGCACTCAGCCGACCAAAAAGGCAAGATTCGGAAGCCGGGGATCAAATGGGTGGTAGGTGGGTTCAAGCACATCTTCATATTTCTGCCATGCCAATGCCATTTTTATGGCTTGTAAATTCATACAATGGTCCCCTAAGCCTTCATGTGAAGTTTCGTGGCAAGATGACCGCTTTCTATTTTTCACGATTTTTGAAACTTTTTACTGTTCGGGATTTTTTAAAATTTTTTTAGAAAGATTTTTTTCCCCAAATTTGGTAGAGGTGATCCTTGTATTTTTGTTGGCATGCACAAAAAAATTCAGCTAAAAACTCAAAGTGGACAATATTTTGTGACCGTTTGAAAAAAGTGTCCCCATTTCAGACACTTTAATGGCTATTGGCAGCAAACCTATAAAATCTCAAATGCTCTTTAAGGGGGTGTGAGTTCTCGAGGTTTGATGAGGGATAGGGTGCCAATATAAGGCCCAAGTACCAGCACCCATCGCACATCATGTGCGCACACCCCCCGGCACCCCCAGTCACCGGAACCCCCAATGCCGCCGGTTAGGCTCTCCGGTGATGCTCTGACGATGCTCTGACAATGGTGCCCCGGGGGAAAAAAATGCAGCACCAGCACATGCCTGAGCCCAGCATGTGCACCGTGGCTCAAAATCTTAGACTGGGAATGAACTCTGTATACCTAAGCCAACCCACGAAACGAGTGTGCGGGCGCTCAACCGGTCGGAGAGGCATAATGCGCAAGCTGGGGTCAGCCTGGTCCCCCTCTGTGTGCTGCCGATCCCGCTGCCGGTCCTGTTGCCACAACCCTCGGTCCAGCTGGGGCTTAGACTTGGAATGAACTACGTATGCCTAAGCCAACCCACGAAATGAGCCTACAGGCGCTCAGCCGGCCAGAGAGGCAGAATCGTAAGCCGAGGATCGGCTCGATCCCCCCTGCGTGCTGTCGATCTTGCTGCTGGTCCTGCTACTGCAATCCTTGGTCCGATCTGATCTTAGACTAGGAATGAACTCCGTATGGTTAGACATGGAATGAACTTCGTATGTCGAAGCCAACCCACGAAACAAGCGTGCGGTCACTCAGCCAGCCGGAGAGGCAGAATGCGCGAGCTGGGGACCGACCCCATCCCCCCTGCGTGCTGTCGATTCTACTGCCAAAAACCTTGGTCCGATCTGATCTTAGACTAGGAATGAACTCCGTATGCCTAAGTCAACCCACAAAACGAACGTTCGGGCGCTGAGCCGGTCGGAGAGGCATAATGCGTAAGCCAGGGATCGGCCCGATCCCTCTCTGCATGCTGTCAATCTCGCTGCCAGAACCCTCGGTCCTGGTGGGGCTTACAAATGGAATGAACTCCCTCTGCCTAAGCCAACCCACAAAACGGGCATGCGGGTGCTCAGCTGGTCGGAGAGGCAGAATGCGCAAGTCGGGGATCAGCCGGTCCCCCCTGCGTGCTGTTGATCCTACTGTCGCAACCCTCGGTCGGGTTCGATCTTAGACTAGGAATGAACTCCGTATGCTTAGACTAGGGATGAACTCTATATGCCTAAGTCAACCCATGAAACGAGCGTGCGGGTGCTCAACCAGCAGGAAAGGCCTATCGAAGTGGCAGAATGAGCAAGCCTGGGATCGGCCTAATCCCCCCTTGCGTGCTGTCGATCCTGCTCCTGGTCCTGCTATCGCATCCCTTGATCTGGTCTGATCTTAGACTGGGAATGAACTAGGTATGCCTAAGTCAACCCACGAAACGAGCATTCGGGCACCGAGCCGATCGGAGAGGCATAATGCACAAGCCGGAGATCGACCCGATCCCCCACGAAACGGACGTACGGGTGCTCAACCGATCGGAGAGGTAGAATTCGTAAGCCGGGGATCGGCCAGATCCCCCCTGCGTGCTGCCGATCCTGCTACAGCAACCCTCAGTCTGGTCAAATCTTAGACTGGGAATGAACTCCGTATGCTTAGGCTGGGAATGAACTATGTATGCCTAAGCCAACCCATGAAACGAGCGTCCAGGCGCTCAATCGACCGGAGAGGCAGAATGCGCAAGTCGGGGTCCGGCTCGATCCCCTCCTACGTGCTGTCGATCCTACTACCCTAACCCTCGGTCCGATCCGATATTAGACTAGGAATGAACTCCGTATGCCTAAGTCAACCCATGAAATGAGCGTTCGGGCGTTGAGCCAGTCAGAGAGGCATAATGCGCAAGCCGAGGAAAAGCCCGGTCCCCCTCTACGTGCTGCCGATCCTGCTGCCACAACCCTTGGTCCGACTGGGGCTTAGACATGGAATAAACTCCCTATGCCTAAGCCAACCCACGAAACGGGCGTGCGGGCGCTCAACCGGCTGGAAAGGTAGAATGCGTAAGCTGGGGATTGGCCCGGTCCCTCCCTGCGTGCTGCCGACCCTGCTGCTGGTCCTGCTACCGTAACCCTCGATCCAGTCTGATCTTAGACTGGGAATGAACTCCGTATGCTTAGGCATGGAATGAACTCCGTATGCCTAAGCCAACCCACGAAACGAGCATGCGGGCGCTCAACCGACCTGAAAGGCAGAATGCGCAAGCCGGGGACCGACCCGGTCACCCCCTACGCACTGTCGATCCTGTTACCGCAACCCTCGATCTGGCTCGATCTTAGACTGGAAATGAACTCCATATGCCTAGGTCAACCCAATTAAATGAGTGTGCGGGCGCTGAACCAATCGGAGAGGCATAATGTGCAAGTCGAGGATCGGCCCAATCCCCCTCTGCTTGCTGCCGGTCCCGCTGCCACTACATTCGGTCTGACTGGGGCTTAGACATGGAATGAACTCCCTATGCCTAAGCCAACCCATGAAACGGGCGTGCGGGCGCTCAGCCGACCGGAGAGGCAGAATGCACAATCCAGGGACCGGCCCGGTCCCCCCTACGTGCTGCCGATCCTGCTGCAATAACCCTCGATCTGGTCCGATCTTGGACTGGGAATGAATTCCATATGCTTAGACTAGGGATGAACTCCGTATGCCTAAGTCAACCCATAGAACAAGCATGCGGACGCTCAGTCGACTAGAGAGGCAGGATGCGCAAGCCGGGGATCGAATGGGTGGTAGGTGGGTTCAAGCACATCTTCATATTTCTGTGATGCCAATGCCATTTTTATGGCTTGTAAATTCATACAATGGTCCCCTATAGCTTTATGTGAAGTTTCGTGGCAAGACGACCCATTTTTTATTTTTCATTATTTTTAAAACTTTTTACGGTTCAGGATTTTTTAAAATTCTTTTAGAAAGAGTTTTGTCCATAAATTTGGTAGAGGTGATCCTTGTATTTTTTTTGGCATGCACAAAAAAATTCAGCTAAAAACTCGAAGTGGAGAAGATTTTGTGACCGTTTGAAAAAAGTGTCCCCTTTTCAGACACTTTAATTGCTACTGGCAGCAAACCTATAAAATCTCAAATGCTCTTTAAGGGGGTGTGAGTTCTCGAGGTTTGATGAGGGATAGGGGGCCAATATAAGGGCCAAGTACCAGCACCCATCGCACATCATGTGCACACACCCCCCAGCCCCCCAATCGTCGGAACCCCCAATGCCGTCGGTTAAACTCTCCGACGATGCTCCGACGATGGTGCCTCAGGTGAAAAAAATGCGACACCAGCACATGCCCGAGCCCAGTATGTGCACCGCGGCTCAAACTCTTAGACTGGGAATGTACTCCGTATGCTTAGACATGGAATGAACTCTGTATGCCTAAGCCAACTCACGAAATGAGCGTGCGGGCGCTCAGCCAACCGGAGAGGCAGAATGCACAAGCCGAGGATTGGCCCAGACCCCCTCTGCGTGCTACCGATCCCGCTGCCACAAACCTCGGTCTAGTTAGGGTATAGACATGGAATGAACTTCCTAAGCCTAAGCCAACCCACGAAACGGGCATGCGGGCGCTCCGCCTACCGAAAATGCAGAATACGAAAGTCGGGGATCGACCCGGTCCCCCCTGTGTGTGATCGATCCTACTACCGCAACTCTCAGTCTGGTTCAATCTTAGACTGGGAATGAACTCTGTATGCTTAGACTGGGGATGAACTCCGTATGCCTAAGTCAACCCATGAAACAAGCGTGCGGGCGCTCAGCCGACTGGAGAGGTCAGTCGGAGAGGCAGAATGCGCAAGTCGGGGATCGACCCAGTCCCCCACTGCGTGTTATCGATCCTGCTACAGGTCCTGCTACCGCAACCCACGATCCGGTCTGATCTTAGATTGGGAATGAACTCCGTATGCTTAGACATGGAATGAACTCCATATGTCTAAGCCAACCCATGAAACGAGCGTGCGGGCACTCAGTCGACCGAAAAGGCAGAATGCACAAGCCGGGGACCAGCCCGATCCCCCCCTGTGTGCTGTCGATCTTGCTACCACAACCCTCGATCCAGTCTGATCTTAGACTAGGAATGAACCCCATAAGACTAAGTTAACCCATGAAACAAGTGTTCCGGCACTGAGCCGGTCGGAGAGGTAAAATGCGTAAGCCAGGGATCGGCCTAGTCCCCCCCTGTGTGCTGCCAGTCCCACTGCCACAACCCTCGGTCCTACTAGGGCTTAGACATGGAATGAACTCCCTATGCCTAAGCCAACCCATGAAATGGGCGTGCGGGTACTCAGTCGGCTGGAGAGGCAGAATATGCAAGCCAGGGATCAATCCGGTCCCCCTACGTGCTACCAATCCTACTACCATAACACTCGGTCTGGTCTGATCTTAGACTGGGAATGAATTTCGTATGCCTAAGTCAACCCACGAAATGAGCGTGCGGGCGCTGAGCCGGTCGGAGAGGCTTAATGTGCAAGTCAGGGATCGACCCAATCCCCCTCTAGTGCTACCGATCCTGCTGCCACAACCCTCGATCCGACTGGGGCTTAGACATGGAATGAACTCCGTATGCCTAAGCCAACCCATGAAATAAGTGTGCGGGTGCTCAACCGATCGGAGAGGTAGAATGTGCAAGCCAGGGATCAGCCCGATCCCCCCTGCATGCTATCGATCCTACTGCCGTAACCCTCGGTCTGATCCAATCTTAGACTGGGAATGAACTTCGTATGCCTAAGTCAACCCACGAAATGAGCGTTCGGGCACTGAGCCGGTCGGAGAGGCATAATGCGCAAGTCGGGGATCGACCCGATCCCTCTCTGCGTGCTGTCGGTCCCGCTACCACAACCGTCAGTCCGAATGGGGCTTGGACATGGAATGAACTCCCTATAACTAAGCCAACCCATGAAACGGGTGTG
The DNA here is from genome assembly GCF_002303985.1 of Durio zibethinus. Next base: position 16,152,831 of record NW_019167949.1, on the reverse strand, counting down.
TAGGCGCTCAGCCGATCGGAGAGGCAGAATGCGTAAGCCAGGGATTGACCCGATCCCCCCTGCGTGCCGCCAATCCTGCTACCGCAACCCTCGATCTGGTCTGATCATAGACTGGGAATGAACTCCATATGCTTAGACTGGGGATGAACTCCGTATGCCTAAGTCAACGCACGAAACAAACGTTCGGACGTTCAGCCGACCAGAGAGGCAGCATGCGTAAGCCCGGGATCGAACGGGTGGTAGGTGGGTTCAAGCACATCTTCATATTTCTACCATGCCAATGCCATTTTTATGGCTTGTAAATTCATACAATGGTCCCCTATGGCTTCGTGTGAAGTTTCATCGCAAGATGACCTGTTTTCTATTTTTCACGATTTTTGAAACTTTTTGCAGTTCAGGATTTTTTAAAATTTTTTAGAAAGAGTTTTGTCCCCAAATTTGGTAGAGGTAATCCTTGTATTTTTGTTGGCATGCACAAAAAAATTCAGCTATAAACTCGAAGTGGAGAAGATTTTGTGACCGTTTGAAAAAAGTGTCCCCATTTCAGACATTTTAATGGCTACTGGCAGCAAACCTATAAAATCTCAAATGTTTTTTAAGGGGGTGTGAGTTCTCGAGGTTTGATGAGGGATAGGGGGCCAATATAAGGGCCAAGTACCAGCTCCCATCACACATCTGTGTGCACATCCCCCGGCCCCCCAGTCGTCGGAACCCCGAATGCGTCGGTTAGGCTCTTCGACGATGCTCCGACGATGGTGCCCCAGGCAAAAAAAATGCGGCACCAGCACATGCCTGAGCCCAACATGTGCATCGTGGCTCAAACTCCTAGACTAGGAATGAACTCAGTATGCTTAGACATGGAATGAACTCCGTATGCCTAAGCCAACCCATGGAAAGAGCGTACGGGTGCTCAACCGATCGGAGAGGTAGAATGCGTAAGCCGGGGATCGACCTGGTCCCCCTCTGCATGCTGTCGGTCCGCTGCCATAACCCTTGATTCGGCTGAGGCTTAGACATAGAATGAACTCCCTATGCCTAAGCCAACCCACGAAACAGGCGTACGGGCACTCAGCCAGTCGAAAAGGCAGAATGAGCAAGCTGGGGATCAGCCCGGTCCCCCTGTGTGCTGCTGATCTTGCTACCGCAACCCTTGGTCCGGTTTGATGTTAGACTAGGAATGAACTCCGTACGCTTAGACTGGTGATGAACTTCGTATTCCTAAGTCAACTCATGAAACGAGCATGCGGACGCTTAGCCAGCTAGAGAGCTCGATCGAAGAGGCAGAATGTGCAAGCCGGGGATCAGACCGATCCCCCCTACATGCTACCGATCTTGCTGCTGGTCCTTTTGCTGCAACCCTCAGTACGGTCTGATCTTAGACTGAGAATGAACTCTGTATGCCTACGCCAACCCACGAAATGAGTGTGCGGGCACTAAGCAGGCCGAAGACAGGCCCGATCCCCCCTGTATACTGTCAATCCTATTGCCACAACCCTCAGTCCGGTCTGATCTTAGATTGGGAATGAACTCCATATGCTTAGGCATGGAATGAACTCCATATGCC
>NW_019167949.1:16127534-16150267 GCF_002303985.1 Durio zibethinus | reverse complement strand
ATCAGCTCGATCCCGTTCTACGTGCTGTTGATCTCGCTATCGGTCCTGCTGCTACAACCCTCGATCCAGCTGGGGCTTAGAAATGGAATGAACTCCGTATGCCAAAGCCAACCCACGAAACGAGCGTGCGGAGGCTCAACCGGCTCGTTCCCCCCTGCATGCTGTTGATCCTCTAGCTGGTCTTGCTACTGAAAGCCTCGGTCCAGTTTGATCTTAGACTGGGAATGAGCTCCGTATGCTTAGAAATGGAATTAACTCCGTATGCCTAAGCCAACCCATGAAACGAGCGTGCGTACGGGTGCTCAGTCAGTCGAAGATGCAGAATGCGCAAGTCGGGGACCGACCCGGTCCCCCCTTACGTGCTGTCGATCATGCTGCCGCAACCCTCGATCCGGTCCAATCTTAGACTAGCAATGAACTCCGTATGCATAAGTCAACTCACGAAACGAGCGTGCGGGCACTGAGCCGATCGAAGAGGCAAAATGCACAAGCCGGGGATCAGCCCGATCCCCCTCTGCGTGCTGTCGGTCTCGCTGCCACAACCCTCGGTCCGACTGGGCCTTAGACACGGAGTGAACTCCCTATGCCTAAGTCAACCCATGAAACGAGCGTGCGGGCGCTCAGTCGACTAGAGAGGCAGGATGCACAAGCCGGGGATCGAACGGGTGGTAGGTGGGTTCAAGCACATCTTCATATTTCTGCCATGCCAAAGCCATTTTTACGGCTTGTAAATTCATACAATGGTCCCCTAAGCCTTCATTTGAAGTTTCATGGCAAGACGACCCGTTTTCTATTTTTCACGATTTTTGAAACTTTTTGCGGTTCGTGATTTTTTAAAAATTTTTTAGAAAGAGTTTTGTCCCCAAAATTGGTAGAGGTGATCCTTGTATTTTTGTTGGCAAGCACAAAAAAATTCAGCTAAAAAATTGAAGTAGAGAATATTTTGTGACCGTTTGAAAAAAGTGTCCCCATTTCAGACACTTTAATTGCTACTAGTAGAAAACCTATAAAATCACGAATGCTCTTCAAAGGGGTGTGAGTTCTCGAGGTTTGATGAGGGATAGGGGGCCAATATAAGGGCCAAGTACCAGCACCCATCGCACATCATGTGCGCACACCCCCTCGGCCCCCCAATCGTCGGAACCCCCAATGTCGTCCGTTAGGCTCTCCGGCGATGCTCCGGTGATGGCGCCCCAGGCGAAAAAAATGCAGCACCAGCACATGCCCGAGCCCAGCATGTGTACCGTGGCTCAAACTCTTAGACTACGAATGAACTCCATATGCTTAAACATGGAATGAACTCTGTATGCCTAAGCCAACCCACGAAATGAGCGTGCGAGCGCTCAGCCGATCGGAGAGGCAGAATTCACAAGTCAGAGATCGGCCCGGTCCCCCTCTGCGTGCTGCGGGTCTCGCTGCCACAACCCTTGGTCCAGTTGGGGCTTAGATGTGGAATGAACTCCCTATGCCTAAGCCAACCCATGAAACGGGCGTGCGGTTGCTCAGTCGACCGGAGAGGCAGAATGCGCAAGCCAGGGATCGGCCCGGTCCCTCTTGCGTGCTGTCGATCCTGCTATCGCAACCATCGATCTGGTTTGATCTTAGACTGGGAATGAACTCCATATGCTTAGACTGGGGATGAACTCCGTATGCCTAAGTCAACCCATGAAACGAGCATGTGGGCACTCAGCAGGTCGGAGAGGTCGGTAGGAGAGGCAGAATTAGCAAGCCGTGGATCGACTCGATCCCCCCTGCGTGCTGCCGATCCTGCTGCTAGTCCTACTACCGCAACCCTCAATCCGGTCTGATCTTTGACTGGGAATAAGCTTCGTATGCTTAGACATGGAATGAACTCTGTATGCCTAAGCCAACCTACGAAACGAGCGTGCAGACGCTTAGCCGGCCGGAGAGGCGGAATGCGTAAGCCGAGGATCGGCCCAATCCCCCCATACGTGCTATCGATCCTGCTGCCGCAACCCTCTATCTAATCCGATCTTAGACTGGGAATGAACTCCGTATGCCTAAGTCAAACCATGAAATGAGCATTCGGGCGCTGAGCCAGCCGGAGAGGCATAATGCGTAAGTCGGGGATCGACCCGGTCCCCCTCTGCGTGCTGTCGGTCTCGCTGGCACAACCCTCAGTCCGGTTGGGGCTTAGACATGGAATGAACTCCCTATGCCTAAGCCAACCCATGAAACAGTCGTGTGGGAGCTCAGTCGATCAGAGAGGCAGAATGCGCAAGCCAGGGATCGGCCCGATCCCCCTTACATGCTGTTGATCCTACTACCGCAACCCTCAGTTTGGTCTAATCTTAGACTAGGAATGAACTCCGTATTCTTAGACTGGGGATGAACTCCGTATGCCTAAGTCAACCCACGAAACGAGCGTGCGGACGCTCAGCCGACCAGAGAGGCAGGTTGCGCAAGCTAGGGATCGAATGGGTGGTAGGTGGGTTCAAGCACATCTTCATATTTCTGCCCTACCAATGCCATTTTTATGGCTTGTAAATTCATACAATGGTCCCTTAAGCCTTCATGTGCAGTTTCGTGGCAAGACGACCCGTTTTCTATTTTTCATGATTTTTGAAACTTTTTATGGTTTGGGATTTTTTAAAATTTTTTTCGAAAGATTTTTGTCTCCAAATTTTGTAGAGGTAATCCTTGCATTTTTTCTGGCATGCACAAAACAATTCAGCTAAAAACTTGAAGCGGAGAAGATTTTGTGGCCGTTTGAAAAAAGTGTCCCCATTTTAGACACTTTAATGGCTACTGGCAGCAAACCTATAAAATCTCAAATGCTTTTTAAGGGGGTGTGAGTTCTCGAGGTTTGATTAGGGATAGGGGGCCAATATAAGGGCCAAGTACCAGCACCCATCGCATATCATGTGTGCAAACCCCCCGGCCCCCCAATCACTGGAACCCCCAATGCCGTCAGTTAGGCTCTCCGATGATGCTCCGATGATGGTGCCCCGGGTGAAAAAAAAATGGCACCAGCACATGCCCGAGCCCAGCATACACACCGTGGCTCAAACTCTTAGACTACGAATGAACTTCGTATGCCTAAGCCAACCCACGAAACAAGCGTGTGGGTGCTCAGCCGGCCGGAGAGGCAGAATGCGCAAGCTGGGGATTGGCCCGATCCCCCTCTGTGTGCTCCGGTCCCACTGCCACAACCCTCGGTCTGACTGGGACTTAGACATAGAATGAACTCCCTATGCCTAAGCTAACGTACAAAATGGGCGTGCGGGCACTCAGCCGACCGGAGAGGCAGAATGCCTAAGCTGGGGATCGGCTCGATCCCACCTACGTGCTGCTGATCTTGCTACCGTAACCCTCGGTCCAGTCTGATCCTACGTGCACAAACTAGCTTTCTTGCCTCTTCCATGCCTATGCTCTTGGGCCTCTGGTTGTTGGCTAGCAATGTCGCTTTGGGATGCCATCTCCTCAATTACGATCTAACCTGCATAACACAAACACACAGAATCAAACTCGCTCTGATACCAACTGTCACGGGCTCTGACCTTAGACTCAGAAATCGTACGTCCTTAGGCTTGGAATCTCCTCCTTTATGCCTAAGTCAGCCTAAAACACAAGCGTGCGGGACTAGAACAATGGGAAGGGCTGATTACGCATGTTAAAGAGAAACAGGATAAGAAGACAGAATTCTGGAAATGCTCTTGTATTCACTGAAATAAAAGTGTTTGATGGTGTACAAATGAGGGTGGAGTAGCCCTCTATTTATAGTTGAGGCTCCAGCTACAACTTAATGGCATATCCCTAGAATAAAGGCTAAAATCATGGGATTATACAGATTACAATCAACCAGGATGCTAACTCCTAATTTTTAGGGTCAACCAAATCTGTCGGGATGCTCCAACTGATCCTGACTGCTTCCAGAAGCTTCCCTTGTGTGTCCAGCACCTTGGGCCCTTCTGGATGTGGTACGGGTAGCTTGTATGCCAGGCCTTGGTCTCACGGGCTGGCCTGCAAGTTGGGCAGGCGTTCTGAACTCGTTTGCTAGGCTTTGCGTATAGATATTCGCCAGCACACCTGGTCTGCGGGCCTTAACCTCTGGCTCACCTGTTGGTGCGCCTGATGTGCCTGGTGCACCCGTCCAAGGTGTGACATTCTCCCCCACCTGATTGCGTAATGCCCTCGTTGCGTCTTCTGCATGGTACTGCTTGATCTGGTCCCCGAACTACCCTAAGTCATCTGCTGGTTCCCAACTCACCTCACTATCTGAAAGTCCCTTCCAGTGCACCAAGTACTCTTATCTTAGTTGATAATTCTTTCATCTCACCTCTCGGTCAGCTATGATGCTGTAGACCTCCTTCTCATATGAGGCCCTTGCTCCTAATGGTGCACGCTTTGACTCTGCCTGTCCTGGACCTCCCTCATCATTATGGAATGGCTTGAGCATGCTCACATGGAACACCGGGTATACCCTCAACTTGGGTGGCATATCCAGCTTATAGGCAACCTTGCCTACCCTCTTGACTACTCGGAAAGGTCCCTCATACCTCTGAACTAGGCCTTTGTGCATCCCCTTATGGCGCACAATGGGATGCAGCTTCAACAACACCAAGTCTCTGACCTGAAATTGCACGTCCCGCCTATTCTGGTCTGCCCACTTCTTCGACCTCTTGGCCGTCTTGTGTAGACAAACTCTGGCCAAGTCAGTTTGCTCTTGCCATGCCTTGGCAAACTTGTATGCTACTAGATTCAGCCTTGTATAACCTGCAGCAATTGAACCGGGTGTTAGTGGTTGTTGCCCTATCACAACCTCAAATGGGCTCTGGTTCGTTGCCTCACTCCTTTGCAAGTTGTAGGAAAACTGTGCAATATCTAGTAGCTTTGGCCAGTCCCTTTGTGTGGCACTCACATAGTGCTTGAGGTAGATCTCCAATAGTCCATTTACTCGCTTTGTCTGGCCATCAGTTTGTAGATGCATGCTGGTGGAAAAGTTCAAGTCTGACCCCAACAGCTTGAACAACTCAGTCCAGAACCTGCCCGTGAAATGCCCGTCCTGATCACTAACAATGGTCCTCGGCACTCCCCAGTACTTAACCATGTTCTTCAGGAACAATTGAGCTACCTCCTCGGCTGGGCACTCCTTGGTTGCTGGAATAAAGATTCCATACTTGGAAAACCTGTCCACCACTACCATGATGCTTCCAAACCCTTCTGCTTTGGGTAGACCGACTATAAAGTCTAGAGAAACACTCTTCAATGGTCGCTCTGGCACTGGCAATGGCTCTAAGAGACCCCCTGGTTTCTTGAGCTCCACCTTGTCGTATTGGCACACAAGACAAGTCTTCACATAGGCCTCCACATCGTCCCTCATGTGCGGCCAGTAGTACCGGTCCTAGATCAGCACTAGGGTACGGCTCACTCCGGGGTGTCCAGCCTATCATGAATCATGGCATTCTTGCAAAACTTTCTTGTGGAGTTTCCCATGCTACGGTACAAACAGTCTATTGCCCCTGGTGTACAGCAACCAAAACCGCCTAGTCTTACCTTGCTGGGCGTACTCCATCAAAGCCTTGCTGTAGGATTATGCACAAGTCCCTTCTTGATACGCGGCACCAGTGACCCCTCTGGTTGGCTAATGGCAGCAAGGTTAGCCTTTCTGCTGAAGGCATCTGCCATTAGGTTCACCCATCCTGGCTTGTACTCTATCTGAAAATCAAATTCTGTAAGAAAATCTTACCATCTTGCCTGCTTGGGGGATAGTTTCTTCTACGTTTGGAAGTAGCTGGTCACCACATTGTTCGTCCTCACCACGAACCTCGACCCCAACTAGTAATGGCACCAAGTACGCAAGTAGTGTACCGCTGCAGTCATCTTCTTCTCTTGGACCGTGTACTTACGTTCAGTCTCGTTCAGCTTCTTGCTCTTGAACGCGACTAGACATCCTTCCTGCATCAACACGCCCCTTATGGTAAAGTCTAATGCATCTGTATGTATGTCATACGGCTTGGCATGGTCTGGCAAGGCCAAGACTGGCTCCTCGGTCATAGCCCACTTCAACCTATCAAAGGCTTCCTGGCACCCTGCACTCAACTCTCATGCTTTCCCTTTCTTGAGCAAGTCAGTCAATGGCATGGCTATTGCTGAGTGACCTTTGATGAAGCACCTGTAGTAGTTAACCAGCCCAAGGAACGATCTCAACTCAGTGACCTTGGCTGGCAGTTGCCACTCCAGGATGGCATGTATCTTGCCTTCATCCATGAGTATCCTGCCACCTCCCACTATGTGGCCTAGGAACGGGATCTCTTGCTGGGCGAATGAGCACTTCTCCCTCTTGACAAATAGCTTGTGCACCCACAACACCTCGAACACCTGTCTCAAGTGGTCTACATGCTCTTCCAAAGTCTGGCTGTAGATCACAATGTCATCCAAATAAACCACAACAAATCGATCAAGGAATGACTGAAGTACCTTGTTTATAAGGGTGCAGAATGTACCTGGGGAGTTCGTGAGTCCAAAAGGCATCACCAAGAACTCATACGAACCATACCAAGTGACACATGTTGTCTTTGGCTCATCTCCCTCCATGATCCTGACTTGATAGTAGCCCGACCTCAAATCCAGCTTGGTGAACCACCTTGCGCTCCCAAGTTGATTGAACAAGTCCACAATGAGTGGGATAGGGTACTTGTTCTTGATGGTTAGCTTGTTCAAAGCTCGGTAGTCTATGCACAGCCGCAATGACCCATCATGCTTGTGCTGGAATAGAACCGGTGCACCATAGGGCACCTTCGATGGCCTGATGAAGCCAGCATCAACTAACTCTTTGAGCTGCTTCCTCAACTCCTCCAACTCTGGTAAAGACATTCGGTAAGGGGCTCTAGCTGGTGGCTTGGCCTCGGACACCAGCTCGATCTTGTGGTCCACCTTCCTCTTAGGTGGTAGCTTGCTAGGCAGCTTTGCGCGCATCACATCACTAAAGGTCTTCAGCACCTTTAACACCTCTAAGGGTGACTCGGTCTCCTTTTCCCTTGGCTCATCATATTTCAGGGCTGCCAAGAAGGTGTCTTCTTGTCTGCTTACCAACTTGGCAAATTGGATGGTTGACACCACCCGTGACCCAACTTCGGACCCTCTCTTCAATGGAACTAGGCATTGGCACCGTGCATCCAAGATGCAAACACAATCAACAAAAGGCACAAGGAGGGCATTAATTCGAACAAGGAAATCCAACCCAATCACAAACTCATAGTTGTCAAGGGGTATTACCTCTATGGTCTCCTTGCCTTTCTAATCTCCAAGCTGCAACTCCACTCCTCGTGCTACTCCAATGGCTGGAACCTCCTTCGAGTTCACCGTTTTGATGGTACCAGTCCCTTTCTGTACCTTTAGTCTGAGCTTCCGGGCTCTATCACCTGAAATAAAAAGATGTGAGGCACTTATGTCCACCGGTGTGCTCACCTTCTGACCCATAACCATTAGATCCACAAACATCAAGCCCTTTGGCTTGCGGCTCCCCTTACTCTGGATAGCATTGAGCACCAACGACCCAAGCTTTGCTGCCCCTGACTCTGGCTCCTCGTCAGACTCTTTGTCTACAGTAGCCAGTTTGCCCTTCTGCGGGCAATTGCGTGCTATGTGGCTCCCTACACATAGGTAGCATGCTAGTGGCTCTTGATCCCCTTTTGCTTTCCACTTACCTGCTGGTGGCTTCTTCTCGCCATCCTTGGTCGAATGGTCTCGGTCTCCATCCTTGGACTCCTGGTCACGGTCCTTCCCCTTGGACTACTTCTTCTGATCCCTATCGTCCCTGCCCTTACCCTTGGGCTTGGTAGACTCAAACTTGTTCAAAGGCTTAAACTCTATCAAGGCCTTAGCAGTAGTCATGGCTTTAGCCAAGTCATGAACTCCTCTCCTTTGTAGCTCATGCTTCACCCACGACTTCAGCCCATCCATGAAAGCAAGTAAGGCATCATTTTCACCTAGATCCGAGATCTGTAGCATCAGTTCAGAGAATTTTTGGACATACTCCCTTATGTCCCCTTGCTGGCTCAGCCTACGTAACTTTGCCCGTGCCTTATCATCGGCATACTTCGGGTAAAATTATTCTCTGAACTCCTTTTAGAACTCTGCCTAGGTTCCAATCTTGGCGCTCCCATGCCTAACATCATCACACCTGTGCCTCCACCACAATAAGGCTACATCAGTGAGATACATAGCAACAGTGCTTACCTTTATCGCCTCATCTTGCATGCCCATGGCCTGAAAGTACTGCTCCATACCTTATAGGTAGTTGTCTACTTCCTTAGCTACCCTAGTCCCCTTGAACTCCTTAGGCTTGGGGACATCCAATCTGGACTTGGACACTCCAGCAAACATGCCATTCCCAACGGTAGTCTTACAAGCAACGAGCTCACTGGCAAGCTCTTTCATCCGCTAGTGCATGGCCTCCATGCCATTGCGCAAGGTCAGCACTTCAACCTCCAAGGTCTGATTCTTTCAGGTGAACACGTCCATGCCTTTGTTAAGAGTAGCTTCCAGCTCACTTTGGATCTCTTCCCCCATGGAGTATAGCAATGCAATGTGAGTCTCTACATCCTCAAGCTTCTCCCCCATGTTGCCTAAGGTCACCTCCACCTTGGCCAGCCTACCGTCCATGGTAGACCAGATATCTCTAGAACTAGCTTTTTTGCCTCTTCTACGCCCATGCTCTTGGGCCTCTGGTTGTTGGCTAGCAATGTCACTTTGGGATGCCATCTCCTCAATCACAATCTAACCTGCACAACACAAACACGCAGAATCAAACTAGCTCTGATACCAACTGTCACGGGCTCTGACCTTAGACTCAGAAATCGTGCAGCCTTAGGCTTGGAATCTCCTTTTTTATGCCTAAGTCAGCCTAAAACACAAGCGTGCGGGCACTAGAACAATGGGAAGGGCTGATTACGCAAGTTAAAGAGAAATAAGATAAGAAGACAGAATTCTAGAAATGCTCTTGTATTCAATGAAACAGAAGTGTTTGATGGTGCACAAATGAGGGTGGAGCAGCCCTCTATTTATAGTTGAGGCTCCGGCTACAACTTAATGGCATATCCCTAGAATAAAGGCTAAAATCATGGGATCATACAGATTATAATCAATCAGGATGCTAACTCCTGATTTTCAGGGTCAACCAAATCTGCAAGGATGCTCCAGCTGATCCTGCCTACTTCCAGAAGCTTCCCTTGCGTGTCCAGCACCTTGGGCACTTCTGGATGTGGTGCGGGCAGCTTGTATGCCAAGCCTTGGTCTCACGGGCTGGCCTGCAAGTTGGGCGGGTGTTCTGAACTCGTTGGCTAGGCTTTCCGCATAGATACCCACCAGCACGCCTGGTCTATGGGCCTTAACCTCTGGCTCACCTGCTGGTGCACCTGATGTGCCTAGCGCGCCCACCCAGGGAGTGACACGGGCGCTCAGCAAGTCGAAGAGATAGAATGCGCAAGCTAGGGATCGGCCTGATCCCCCCTGCGTGCTATCGATCTTGCTGCTAGTCCTGCTGCCGTAACCCTCGATCCGGTCTGATCTTAGACTGGGAATGAACACCGTATGCCTAAGTCAACCCACGAAACAAGTGTGAGGGTGCTGAGCCGACCGGAGAGGCATAATGCGCAAGCCAGGGTTCAGTCCAGTCCCCCTCTGTGTGCTGTTGATCTCGCTGCCACAACCCTCAGTCCGGCTGGGGCTTAGACATGGAATGAACTCTCTATGCCTAAGCCAACCCATGAAACGGGCATGCGGGTGCTCAACCGGGCGTAGAGGCAGAATGCACAAACCGGGGATCGACCTAGTCCCCCTACGTGCTACCGATCCTACTGTTGCAACCCTCGGTCTGTTGATCTTAGACTGGGAATGAACTTTGTATGCTTAGGCTTGGGATGCAATCTGTATGCTTTAGTCAATGCACAAAACGAGTGTGCGGGCACTCAGCCGACTAGAGAGGTAGGATGCGCAAGCCGAGGATCGAACGGGTGATAGGTGGGTTCAAGCACATCTTCATATTTCTGCCGTGCCAAAGCCATTTTTATGACTTGTAAATTCATACAATGGTCCCCTAAGCCTTCATGTGAAGTTTCATGGCAAGACGACCCGTTTTCTATTTTTCATGATTTTTGAAACTTTTTATTGTTCGGGATTTTTTAAAATTTTTTTAGAAAGAGTTTTGTCCCCAAATTTGTTAGAGGCGATCCTTGTATTTTTCATGGCATGCACAAAAAAATTCAGCTAAAAACTCGAAGTGGAGAAGATTTTCTGCCCGTTTGAAAAAAGTGTCCCCATTTCAAACACTTTAATGGCTACTGGCAGCAAACCTATAAAATCTCAAATGCTCTTTAAGGGGGTATGAGTTCTTGAGGTTTGATGAGGGATAGGGGGCCAATATAAGGGCCAAGTATCGCACATCATGTGCGCACACCACACGCCCCCTAATCGTCGGAACCCTCAATGCTGTCGGTTAGGCTCTCCGGCGATGCTCCGACGATGGTGCCCTGGGTGAAAAAAATGCGGCACCAGCACATGCCCGAGCCCAGCATGTACACCATGGCTCAAAATCTTAGACTGGGAATGAACTCCATATGCTTAGACATGGAATGAACTCCGTACGCCTAAGCCAACCCACGAAACGAGCGTGCGGGTGCTCAGTCGATCGAAAAGGCAGAATGCGTAAGCCGGGGATCAACCCGATCCCCCCTGCGTGCTATTGATCCTGCTGCTGCAACCCTCGTCTGGTTCGATCTTAGACTAGGAATAAAGTCCGTATCCATAAGTCAACCCATGAAACGAGTGTACGGGCGCTGAGCAGGCTGAAGATGCATAATGCGCAAGCTGGGGATTAGCCCGGTCCCCCTCTACGTGTTGTCGGTCTCGCTGCCACAACCCTCGGTCTGACTGGGGCTTAGACATGGAATGAACTCCCTATGCCTAAGCCAACCCATGAAATGGGCGTGTGGGTGCTCATCCAGCCAGAAAGGCAGAATTCGTAAGCCAGGGATCGGCCCGATCCCCCTGCGTGCTGCCAATCCTGCTGTCGCAACCCTCGGTCCGGTCCAATCTTAGACTGGGAATGAACTCCATATACGTAGACTGGGGATGAACTCTGTATGCCTAAGTCAACCCACAAAATGAGAGTGCAGGCGCTCAACCAGCCGGAGAGGAATAATGCGTAAGTCGGGGATCGACCCGGTCCCCCTCTGCGTGCTGCCGATCCCACTGTCGATCCTGCTGCCACAACCCTCAGTTCGACTGGGGCTTAGACATGGAATGAACTCTGTATGCCTAAACCAACCCACGAAACGAGCGTGCGATGCTCAGCCGGTTGGAGAGGCAGAATGTGCAAGCCTAGGATCGGCCCGGTCCCCCCTGCATGCTGTCGATCCTGCTGCTGGTCCTACTGCCGTAACCCTCGGTCCAGTCTGATATTAGACTGGGAATGAACTCTGTATGCTTAGACATGGAATGAACTTCGTATGCCTAAGCCAACCCATGAAATGAGCGAACGGGCGCTCAGTCGGCCAGAGAGGCAGAATGCGCAAGTCAGGGACCGACCCGGTCCCCCCTGCGTGCTGTCGATCCTACTGCCGCAACCCTCAGTCCGATCCGATCTTAAACTGGGAATGAACTCCGTATGCCAAAGTCAACCCATGAAACTAGCGTGCGGGCACTGAGCAGACCGGAGAGGCATAATGCGCAAGTCAGGGATCGGCTCGATCCCCCTCTACATGCTACCGTTCCTGCTGCCACAACCCTCGGTCTAGCTGGAGATGAGGCATGGAATGAACTCCCTATGCCTAAGCGAACCCGCGAAACGACGTGCAGGCGCTCAGTCGGTCGGAGAGGCAGAATGCGTAAGTCGGGGATCGACCCAGTCCCCATCTGCGTGCTATCGATCCTGCTACCGCAACCCTCAGTTTGATCCGATCTTAGACTAGGAATGAACTCAATATGCTTAGACTAGGGATGAACTCTGTATGCCTAAGTCAACCCATAAAATGAGCGTATGGGCGCTAGCTGACCAGAGAGGCAGGATGCGTAAGCTGGGGATCGAACGAGTGGTAGGTGGGTTCAAGCACATCTTCATCTTTCTACCATGCCAATGCCATTCTTATGGCTTGTAAATTCATACAATGGTCCCCTAAGCCTTCATGTGAAGTTTCGTGGCAAGACGACCAGTTTCTATTTTTCACGATTTTTGAAACTTTTTGCTGGTTCGGGATTTTTGAAAATTTTTTTAGAAAGAGTTTTGTGCCCAAATTTGGCAGAGGTGATCCTTGTATTTTTGTTGGCTTGCACAAAAAAATTCAGCTAAAAACTCGAAGTGGAGAAGATTTTGTGATCGTTTGAAAAAAGTATCCCCATTTTAGACACTTTAATGGCTACTGGCAGCAAGCCCATAAAATCTCAAATGCTCTTTAAGGGGTGTAAGTTCTCGAGGTTTGATAATGGATAGAGGGCCAATATAAGGGCCAGGTACCAACACCCATCGGACATCATGTGTGCACACCCCCCTGGACCCCCAATCATTGGAACCCCAATGACGCAGATTAGGCTCTCCGACGATGCTTCGGTGATGCTCCAGCGATGGTGACCCAGGTGAAAAAATACGGCACCAGCACATGCTCGAGCCCAGCATGTGCACCGTGGCTCAAAATCTTAGACTGGGAATGAACTCCATATGCTTAGACATGGAATGAACTCTGTATGCCTAGGCCAACCCACGAAATGAGCGTGCGGGCTTTCAACCAGCCGGAGAGGTAAAATGCACAAGCCGGGGATCGACCTGGTCCCCCCTGCGTGCTGTCGATCCTGCTACCACAACCCTTTGTGCGGTCTGATCTTAGACTGGGAATGAACTCCGTATGCATAAGTCAACGCACGAAATGAGCGTACGGGCGCTGAGCCGACCGAAGAGGCATAATGTAAGCCGAAGATCGGCCCAGTCCCCCTCTGCATGCTGCCGGTCCCACTGCCACAACCCTCGATCTGACTGGGGCTTAGACATGGAATAAACTCTCTATGCCTAAGCCAACCCATGAAACGGGCGTGCAGGCGCTCAGTCGACCGAAGAGGCAGAATGCGCAAGTTGGGGATCGGCTGGGTCCCCCCTGTGTGTTGCCGATCCTGCTACCGCAACCCTCGGCCCGGTCCGATCTTAGAGTAGGAATGAACTTGTTTGCTTAGATGGGGGATGAACTCCATATGCCTAAGTCAACCCACGAAACGAGCGTGTGGACGCTTTGCCAGCCGGAGAGGCATAATGTGCAAGCCGGGGAACGGCCTGATCCCCCCTGTGTGCTGCCGATCCTGCTACCACAACCCTCGATCTGGTCCGATCCTAGACTGGTAATGAATTCGTATGCTTAGAGTAGGGATCGAACTCCGTATGCCTAAGTCAACCCACAAAACGAGCGTGCGGGCGCTCTGCCAGCTGGAGAGGCATAATGCGCAAGCTGAGGATCAGCCCGATCCCCCTCTGCGTGCAACCGATCTCGCTACCGGTCCTGCTACCACAACCCTCGGTCCGACTGGGGCTTAGACATGGAATGAACTCCGTATGCCTAAGCCAACCCACGAAACGAACGTGCGGGCTCAGCTGGCCGGAGAGGCAGAATGCACAAGCCGTGGATCGCTCGGTCCCCACCTGCGTGCTGTCGATCCTACTGCTGGTCCTACTACGACAACCCTCCGTTCGGTCCGATCTTAGACTGGGAATGAACTCCGTATGCTTAGACATGGAATGAACTCCGTATGCCTAAGCCAACCCATAAAACGAGCGTAAGCTCAGTCGATCAGAGAGGTAGAATGCGCAAGCCAGGGACCGGCTCGGTCCCCCCTGTGTGCTGTCGATGCTGCTATCGCAACCCTCGGTCTGGTCTGATCTTAGACTGGGAATGAACTCCGTATGCCTAAGTCAACCCATGAAATGAGCGTACGGGCGTTGAGCCGACTGAAGAGGCATAATGCGCAAGTCGGGGATCGGCTCGATCCCCCTCTGCGTGCTGCCAGTACCACTGCCACAACCCTCGGTCCGGTTGGGGCTTAGACATGGAATGAACTCCCTATGCCTAAGCCAACCCATGAAATGGGCATGCGGGCGCTCAGTTGGCCAGAGAGGTAGAATGCGCAAGCCGGGGATCGACCTGATCCACCCTGCGTGCTGCCGATCCTGCTACCATAAACCTCGGTCCGATCTGATCTTACGTTGGGATAGAACTCTGTATGCTTAGACTGAGGATGAACTCCGTATGCCTAAGTTAACCCATGAAATGAAAGTGCGGGCACTCAGTCGACCAGAGAGGCAGGATGCGCAAGCCGGGGATCAAACAGGTGGTAGGTGGGTTCAAGCACATCTTCATATTTCTGCCATGCCAATGCCATTTTTACAGCTTGTAAATTCATACAATGGTCCCCTAAGCCTTCATGTGAAGTTTCGTGGCAAGACGATCCGTTTTCTATTTTTCACGATTTTCGAAACTTTTTACGATTCAGGATTTTTTAAACTTTTTTTAGAAAGAGTTTTGTCCCCAAATTTGGTAGAGGTGATCCTTGTATTTTTCTTGGCATGCATAAAAATATTCAACTAAAAACTCAAAGTGGTGAAGATTTTGTGACCGTTTGAAAAAAGTGTCCCCATTTCAGACACTTTAATGGCTACTGGAAGCAAACCTATAAAATCTCAAATGCTCTTTAAGGGGGTGTGAGTTCTCGAGGTTTGATGAGGGATAGGGGCCAGTATAAGGGCCAAGTACCAGTACCCATCGCACATCATGTGCGCACACCCCCCAGCCCCTCCAATCGTCGGAACCCCCAATGCCGTCGGCTAGGCTCTCTGGCGATGCTCCGACGATGGTGCCCTGGGCAAAAAAAATGGGGCACCAGCACATGCCCGAGCCCAACATGTGCACCGTGGCTCAAAAACTTAGACTGGGAATGAACTCTGTATGCCTAAGCCATCCCATGAAACGGCGTACGGGCGCTCAGCCGACCGAAGAGGCAGAATGCGCAGGTCAGGGATCGGCCCGATCCCCCCTGTGTGCTGTCGATCCTGTTGCCGCAACCCTCAGTCTGATCTGATCTTAGACTGTGAATGAACTTCGTATGCATAAGTCAACCCACGAAACGAGCGTGCGGGCGCTGAGCGATCGAAGAGGCATAATGTGCAAGCCGGTGATCGGCCCAGTCCCCCTCTGCGTGCTACCGGTCCCTCTGCCACAACCCTCAGTCTGGCTGGGGTTAGACATGGAATGAACTCCCTATGCCTAGGCCAACCCATGAAACGGGCGTGCGGGCGCTCAGCCGACCGGAGAGGTAGAATGCGCAAGCCAGGGATCGACCCAATCCCCCCTGCGTGCTGTCGATTCTGCTATCGCAACCCTCGTTCGGTCTGATCTTACGTTGGGAATGAACTCTGTATGCTTAGATGGGGATGAACACCGTATGCCTAAGTTAACCCACGAAACGAAAGTGCGGGCGCTCAGCTGACCAGAGAGGCAGGATGCGTAAGCCGGGGATCGAACGGGTGGTAGGTGGGTTCAAGCACATCTTCATATTTTTACCGTTCCAATGCCATTTTTATGGCTTGTAAATTCATACAATAGTCCCCTCAGCCTTCATGTGAAGTTTTGTGGCAAGACGACCAGTTTTCTATTTTTCACGATTTTTGAAACTTTTTACGGTTTGGGATTTTTTTAAATTTTTTTAGAAAGAGTTTTGTCCCCAAATTTGGTAGAGGTGATCCTTGTATTTTTGTTGGCATGTGTAAAAATATTCAGCTAAAAACTCAAAGTGGAGAAGATTTTGTGACTGTTTGAAAAAAGTGTCCCCATTTCAAACACTTTACTGGCTAGTGGCAGCAAACCTATAAAATCTCAAATGCTTTTTAAAGGGGTGTGAGTTCTCGAGGTTTGATGAGGTATAGGGGGCTAATATATGGGCCAAGTACCAGCACCCATCGCACATCATGTGCGCACACCCCCCGGCCTGCCAATCGTCGGAACCCCCAATGCCGTCGGTTAGGCTCTCCGGTGATGCTTTGGCGATGGTGCCCCGGGCAAAAAAATGTGGCACCAGCACATGCCTGAGCCCAACATGTGCACCGTGGCTCAAAATCTTAGACTGGGAATGAACTCCGTATCCTTAGACATGGAATAAACTCCGTATCCCTAAGTCAACCCATGAAACGAGCGTGCGGGCGCTCAGCCGACCGAAGAGGCAGAAAGTGCAAGATGGGGATCGGCCCAATCCCCCCTGTGTGCTGGCTATCCTGCTACTGCAACCCTCAGTCCAGTTCGATCTTAGACTGAGAATGAACTTCGTATGCATAAGTCAACCCATGAAACAAGCGTACGGGCGCTGAGCCGACCGAAGAGGCATAATGCGTAAGTCGAGGATCAGCCCGATCCTCCTCTACGTGCTGTCGGTCCTGCTGCCACAACCCTCGATCCGACTGGGGCTTAGACATGGAATCAACTTCCTATCCCCAAGCCAACCCACGAAACGGACGTGCGGGTGCTCAGCCGGTCAGAGAGGCAGAATGCGTAAGCCGAGGATCAGCCTAGTCCCCCCTGCGTGCTGTCGATCCTGCTACTGCAACCCTCAGTCCGATCCAATCTTAGACTGGTGATGAACTCCGTATGCCTAAGTCAACCCTCAAAATGAGCGTGCGGGTGCTCAACCGGCTAGAGAGGCATAATGCACAAGCCGGGGATCAGCCCGGTCCCCTTCTACGTGCTGTCGATTCGTTACCGGTCCTGCTGCCACAACCCTCGGTCCGACTGGGGCTTAGACATGGAATCAACTCTGTATACCTAAGCCAACCCACGAAACGAGCGCACGGGCGCTCAGTCGGCCGAAGAGGAAGAATGTGCAAGCCGGGGATCGGCTCGGTCCCCCCTGCATGCTGTCGATCCTGCTGCTGTAACCCTCGATCCGGTTGATCTTAGACTGGGAATGAACTCCGGATGCATAGACATGGAATGAACTCCGTATGCCTAAGCCAACCCACGAAACGAGCGTGTGGGCGCTCAGCCAACCGGAGAGGTAGAATGCGCAAGCCGGGGATCGGCCCGGTCCCTCTCTGCGTGCTGTCGATCTTGCTGCTGCAACCCTTGGTCCGGTCCAATCTTAGACTGGGAATTAACTCCGTAAGCCTAACTCAACCCACGAAATGAGCGTGTGGGCGCTGAGCCAATCGGAGAGGCATAATGCGCAAGCCGGGGATAGGCCCTGGTCCCCCTCTGCGTGCTGTCCGTTCCACTGCCACAACCCTCGGTCCGGTTGCATCTTAGACATGGAATGAACTCCCTATGCCTAAGCCAACCCATGAAACGGGCGTGCAGGCGCTCAGCGAAACGGAGAGGTAGAATGCGCAAGTCGGGGATCGGCCTGGTCCCCCCCTGCATGCTACCGATCCTGCTGTCGCAACCCGTGGTCCGATCCGATCTTAGACTGGGAATGAACTTTGTATGCTTAGACATGGGCTCCGTATGCTTAGGCTCTCCAGCGATGCCTCGATGATGGTGCCCCGAGCAAAAGAAATGTGGCACCAGCACCTGCCCAAGCCCAGTATGTGCACTGTGGCTCAAAATCTTAGACTGGGAATGAACTCCGTATGCTTATACATGGAATGAATTCCGTATGCCTAAGCCAACCCATGAAACGAGCGTGCGGGCGCTCTGCCGGTTGGAGAGGTAGAATGCGTAAGCCGGGACGGGCTCGATCCCCCTACGTGCTGTCGATCCTGCTATCGTAACCCTCGATCCGGTCTGATCTTAGACTAGGAATGAACTCCGCAGGCCTAAGTCAACCCACAAAATGAGCGTGAGGGTGCTGAGCCGATCGGAGAAGAATAATGCGTAAGCAGGGGATCAGCCCGGTCCCCCTCGACGTGCTGCCGGTCCCGCTGCCACAACCCTCGGTCTGGCTGGGGCTTAGACATGGAATGAACTCCCTATGCCTAAGCCAACCCACGAAACGGGTGTGCGGGTGCTCAGTCAGCCAGAGAGGCAGAAGCGCAAGCCAGGGATCGGTCCGGTCCCCCTGCGTGCTGCCGATCCTATTGCCGCAACCCACAGCCCGGTCTGATCTTAGACTGGGAATGAACTACATATGCTTAGACTGGGGATGAACTCTGTATGCCTAAGTCAACCCATGAAACGAGCGTGCGGGTGCTCGACCGACCAGAGAGGCAGGATGCGCAAGTCGGGGATCGAATGGGTGATAGGTGGGTTCAAGCACATCTTCATATTTCTGCCGTGCCAATGCCATTTTTATGGCTTGTAAATTCATACAATGGTCCTCTAAGCCTTCATGTGAAGTTTCGTGGCAAGATGACCCGTTCTCTATTTTACACGATTTTTGAAAATTTTTACGGTTCGGGATTTGTTAAAATTTTTCTACAAAGAGTTTTGTTCCCAAATTTGGTAGAGGTGATCCTTGTATTTTTATTGGCATGCATAAAAAAATTTCAGCTAAAAACTCGAAGTGGAGAAGATTTTGTGACCTTTTGAAAAAAGTGTCCCCATTTCAGACATTTTAATGGCTACTGGCAGCAATCCTATAAAATCTCAAATGCTCTTTAAAGGGGCGTGAGTTCTTGAGGTTTGATGAGGGATAGGGGCCAATATAAGGGCCAAGTACCAGCACCCATCGCACATCATGTGCGCACACCCCCCGGCCCCCCCAATCACCGGAACCCCTAATGTCGCCGGTTAGGCTCTCCGGTGGTGCTCCGGTGGTGCTCCGGTGATGCTCCGACGATGGTGCCCCGGGCAAAAAAAATGCGGCACCAGCACATGCTCGAGCCCAATATGTGCACCATGGCTCAAAATCTTAGATTGGGAATGAACTCCGTATGCTTAGACATGGAATGAACTCAGTATGCCTAAGCCAACCCATGAAACGAGCGTGCGGGTGCTCAGCCGACCGGAGGGCAGAATGAGCAAGTCGGGGATCGGCCCGGTGCCCCCTACGTGCTGTCGATCCTCCTGCCACAACCCTCGGTATGGTCTGATCTTAGACTGGGAATGAACTCCATATGCATAAGTCAACCCACGAAACAAGTGTGCGGACACTGACCCAGTCGAAGAGGCATAATGCGTAAGCCGGGGATTGGCCCGATCCCCCTCTACGTGCTGCCAGTCCTGCTGCCACAACCCTCGGTCCGGTGGGGCTTAGACATGGAATGAACTCCCTATGCCTAAGCCAACCCACGAAACGAGCGGCGGACGCTCAGTCGACCGGAGAGAAAGAATGCGTAAGTCGAGGATCGACCAGGTCCCCCGTGCGTGCTACTGATCCTGCTACCGCAACCCTCAGTCCGGTCTGATCATAGATTGGGATTGAACTCCATATGCTTAGACTGGGGATGAACTCCGTATGCTTAAGTCAACCCACGAAACGAGCGTGCGGGTGCTCAGTCGACCGAAGAGGCATAATGCGCAAGCTAAGGATCAGCCCAGTCGCCCCCTGCATGCTGTCGATCCTACTGCTGGTCCTGCTGCCGCAACCCTCAGTCCGGTTTGATCTTAGACTGGGAATGAACTCTGTATGCTTAGACATGGAATGAACTCTGTATGCCTAAGCCAACCCACGAAACGAGCGTGCGGGCACTCAGCCGGTCGGAGAGGTAGAATGCGTAAGTCGAGGATCGACCCGATCCCCCCTGCATGCTGTCGATCCTGCTATTGCAACCCTCGGCCTAGTCTGATCTTAGACTAGGAATGAACCCCGTACGCCTGAGTTAACCCACGAAATGAGCGTGCGGGCGTTGAACTAGTCGGAGAGGCATAATGCGCAAGCTGGGGATCAGCCTGGTCCCCCTCTACATGTTGCCAATCCCGCTGCCACAACCCTTGGTCCGACTAGGGCTTAGACATGGAATGAACTCCCTATGCCTAAGCCAACCCAAGAAACGGGCATACGGGCACTCAACCGAACGAAGAGGCAGAATGCGAAAGCCAGGGATTGGCTTGATCCCGCTTACGTGTTACCGATCCTGCTGTCGCAACCCTCGATCCGATCTGATCTTAGACTGGGAATGAACTCTGTATGCTTAGACTGGGGATGAACTCCATATGCCTACGTCAACCCATGAAATGAGCGTACGGGCGCTCAACCTATCGGAGAGGTCGATCGAAGAGGCATAATGCACAAGTCAGGGATCAGCTCGATCCCCCTCTGCATGCTGTTGATCCCACTGCCGGTCCTGCTACCACAACCCTTGATCCGGCTGGGGCTTAGACATGGAATGAACTCCATATGCCTAAGGCCAACCCATGAAACGAGCATGCGGGCACTCAGCCAGTTGGAAAGGCAGAATGCGCAAGCCGAGGATTGACCCGGTCCCCCCTTCCATGCTGTTGATCCTGCTGCCGCAACCCTCAGTCCGATTTGATCTTAGACTAGGAATGAACTCTGTATGCATAAGTCAACCCATGAAACGAACGTGCGGGTGCTGAGCCAGTCGAAGAGGAATAATGTGCAAGCTGAGGATCGACTCGGTCCCCCTCTGCTTGCTGTCGATCCCGCTGCCACAACCCTCGGTCCGGTTGGGGCTTAGACATGGAATGAACTCCATATGCCTAAGCCAACCCATGAAACGGGCATGCGGGCACTCAACTGGTCGGAGAGGTAGAATGCCAAGTCGGGGATAGGTCTGGTCCTCCTTGCGTGCTGTTGATCCTGCTGTCGCAACCTCGATCCGATCCGATCTTAGACTGGGAATGAACTCCGTATGCTTAGACTGGGGATGAACTCCGTATGCCTAAGTCAACCCACGAAATGAGCGTACGGGTGCTCAGCCGATCAGAGAGGCATAATGCGTAAGCCGGGGATCAGCAAGGTCCCCCTCTCCGTGCTGCCGATCCCATTGCCGGTCCTACTGCCACAACCCTCGGTCCGACTGGGGATTAGACACGAAATGAACTTCGTATGCCTAGGCCAACCCATGAAACGAGCATGAGGGTGCTCAAGTCGATCAGAGAGGCAGAATGTGCAAGCCAGGAATCAGCTTGGTCCCCCCTGCATGCTGTCGATCCTGCTGTTGGTCCTGCTGCCACAACCATCAGTCCGGTCTGATCTTAGACTAGGAATGAACTTCGTATGCTTAGACAAGGAATGAACTCCGTATGCCTAACCCAACCCATGAAACGAACGTGCGGGCGCTCAGTCGGTCAGAGAGGCAGAATGCGCAAGTCGAGGATCGACCCAGTCCCCCCTGCGTGCTGTCGATCCTACTACTGTAACCCTTGATCCGGTCCGATCTTAGACTAGGAATGAACTCCATATGCCTAAATCAACCCCCAAAATGAGCATTCAAGTGCTGAGCTGATCGGAGAGGCATAATGCGCAAGTTAGGGATCAGCCCGATCCCCCTCTACGTGCTGTCGGTCCCGCTACCACAACCCTCAATCCGACTGGGGCTTAGACATGGAATGAACTCCGTATGCCTAAGCCAACCCATGAAACGAGCATACGGGTGCTCAATCGATCGGAGAGGTAGAATGCGCAACCCGGGGATCGACTCGGTCCCCCCTGCTTGCTGTCGATCCTGCTACCGCAACCCTCGGTCTGATCCGATCTTAGATTGGGAATGAACTCCGTATGCTTACACTGGGGATGAACTCCCTATGCCTAAGCCAACCCACGAAATGGGCGTGCGAGCGCTCAGCCTGTCGAAGAGGCAGAATACGTCAAGCTGGGGATCGGACCGGTCCCTCCGACGTGCTACCGAACCCGCTGCCACAACCCTTGGCCCAGCTGGGGCTTAGACATGGAATTGAACTCCCTATGACTAAGCCAACCCATGAAACGGCGTGCAGGGGCTCAACCAATCGGAGAGGCTTAGAAGCACAAGTCGAGGATCGACCCGATCCCCCCTGCATGCTTACCATCCTGCGTCGCCAACCTTCGATCTGCGTCTGAATCTTAGATTAGGAATGAACTC
This sequence comes from Durio zibethinus, assembly GCF_002303985.1. The sequence goes on along the minus strand of NW_019167949.1, from coordinate 16,128,321 downwards.
CGTATGCTTAGATTGGGATGAAACTTCGTATGCTAAGTCAACCCCACGTAAATGAGCTGTGGGCACCAGCCAAGTCGAGAGGTATAATGCACAAACTGCGGGATCAAGCCTGGTCCCCCTCTACTGCGTGCCGATCTCGCTGTCGGTCCTGCTACCACAACCCTCGGATCCAGCTGGGCTTAAGACATGGAATGAACTCTATATGCCTAAGCCAACCCATGAAACGATGTGTGCAGTAGTGCTCAATCGATCGAAAAAGGTAGAATGTGCAGGCCAGGATCGCACTCGGTCCCCTGCATGCTGTCGATCCTACTGCTGGTCCTACTACGTAACCCTCGATCCATCCGATCTTAGACTGGGAATGAACTCCGTATGCTTAGACATGGAATGAACTCCGTATGCCTAAGCCAACCCATGAAACGAGCGTGGGGCGCTCACGGCCGGAGAGGCAGAATGCGCAAGCCAGGGATTGACCCGATCCCCCTGCGTGCTGTCGATCCTTGCCACCAAACCTCGGTCCGATCCGATCTTAGACTGGGAATGAACTCGTATGCCTAAGTCAACCCACGAAACGAGCGTGCGGGCGCTGAGCGTCGAAGAGGCATAATGCGCAAGCCAGGGATCGCCCGATCCCCTCTGTGTGCTGCGGTCCCGCTGCCACAACCCTCGGTCCGGTGGGGCTTAGACATGGAATGAACTCCCTATGCCTAAGCCAACCCAGAAACGGGTGCGGTGCTGCTGGTCGGAGAGGCAGAATGCGCAAGCCGGGATTGGCCGGTCCCCTCGT
>NW_019167949.1:16084393-16126534 GCF_002303985.1 Durio zibethinus | reverse complement strand
GGTCTGGAGTTAAGGTCACGGGTGTGTCAGCCATCCAATTTGCCAAGGCGGTAAGCAAACAAGAAGACACCTTTTTGGCAGCCCTAAAATATGATGAGCCAAGGGAGAAGGAGATCGAGTCACCCTTGGAGGTGCTAAAGCTGCTGAAGACCTTTAGTGATGTGATGCCCGCAAAGCTACCTAGCAAGCTACCACCTAAGAGGGAGGTGGACCACAAGATCGAGCTGGTGTCCGAGGCCAAGCTACTAGCTAGAGCCCCTTACCAAATGTCTCCACCAGAGTTCGAGGAGTTGAGGAAGCAGCTCAAAGAGTTAGTTGATGCTGGCTTCATCAGGCCATCGAAGACGCCCTATGGTGTACCGGTTCTATTTCAATGCAAGCATGATGGGTCGTTGCGGTTATGCATAGATACCGGGCTTTGAACAAGCTAACCATCAAGAACAAGTACCCCATCCCACTCATTACAGACTTGTTCGATCAACTTGGGAGCGCAAGGTGGTTCACCAAGCTGGATTTGAGGTCAGGCTACTATCAAGTCAGGATCGCAGAGGGAGATGAGCCAAAGATAGCATGTGTCACTCGGTATGGTTCATATGAGTTCTTGGTGAAGCCTTTCGACTCACGAATGCCCCAGCAACGTTCTGCACCCTTATGAACAAGGTACTTCAGTCATTCCTTGATCGGTTTGTTGTGGTTTATTTGGATGACATTGTGATCTACAGTCAGACTTTGGGAGAGCATGTAGACCACTTGAGACAGGTGTTCGAGGTGTTGCGGGTGCACAAGCTGTTTGTCAAGAGGGAGAAGTGCTCATTCGCCCAGCAGAAGATCTCGTTCCTTGGCCACATAGTGGGAGGTGGCAGGATACGCATGGATGAAGGCAAGATACACGCCATCCTGGAGTGGCAACCGCCAGCCAAGGTCACTGAGTTGAGATCGTTCCTTGGGCTGGTCAACTACTACAGGCACTTCATCAAAGGTCACTCAGCAATAGCCACACCATTGACTGACTTGCTCAAGAAAGGGAAAGCATAGGAGTGGAGCGCAAGGTGCTAGGAAGCCTTTGACAGGTTGAAACGGACTGGGACCGAGGAGCCAGTCTTGGCCTTGCTAGACCATGCCAAGCCGTATGAGGTGCATACGGATGCATCAGACTTTGCCATAGGGGGCGTGTTGATGCAAGAGAGATGTCCAGTCACGTTCGAGAGCAGAAAGCTGAACGAGAGTAAGCATAAGTACAAGGTCCAAGAGAAGGAGATGGCTGCAATGGTGCACTGCTTTCACACTTGGCACCATTACCTGTTGGGGTCGAGGTTCGTGGTTAGGATGAACAATGTGGCAACCAGCTACTTCCAGACGTAGAAGAAGCTGTCCCCCAAGCAGGTGAGATGGCAAGATTTTCTTGTGAAATTTGATTTCCAGATGGAGTACAAGTCGGGGCGGGTGAACCTAGTGGTAGATGCCCTGAGCAGGAAGGCTAACCTTGCTGCCATTAGCCAACCAGAGGGGTCACTGGTGCCGTGCATCAAGGAGGGACTTGCGCATGATCCTACAGCCAAGGCTTTGATAAAGTACACCCAGCAAGGTAAGACTAGGTGGTTTTGGTTACAGGATGGCTTGCTATACACCAGGGGAAATAGATTGTTTGTGCCATAGCACGGGAAGCTTCGTAAGGAAGTTTTGCAAGAATGCCATGATTCAAGGTGGCCTGGACACCTGGAGTGAGTCGTACCTTGGCATTGACCAAGGATCGGTACTACTGGCCGCACATGAGGGATGATGTGGAGGCCTATGTGAAGACTTGTCTTGTGTGCCAACAGGACAAGGTGGAGCTCAAGAAACCACGTGGTCTCTTGGAGCCATTGCCAATGCCAGAATGACTATGGGAGAGTGTTTCTCTAGACTTTATAGTCGGTCTACCCAAAGCAGAAGGGTTTGGAAGCATCATGGTAGTGGTGGACAGGTTTTCCAAGTATGGAATCTTCATTCCAGCAACCAAGGAGTGCCCAGTCGAGGAGGCAGCTCGATTGTTCCTGAAGAACATGGTTAAGTACTAGGGAGTGTCGAGGACCATTGTTGGTGATCAGGACGGGCATTTCACGGGTAGGTTCTGGATAGAGTTGTTCAAGCTGTTGGGGTCAGACTTGAACTTTTCCACCAGCATGCATCCGTAGACCGATGGGCAGACAGAATGAGTGAATGGACTATTGGAGGTCTACCTCAGGCACTATGTGAGTGCCATACAAAGGGACTGGCTAAAGCTGCTAGATATTGCGTAGTTTTCCTACAACGTGCAAAGGAGTGAGGCAATGAACCAGAGCCCATTTGAGGTTGTGACAGGGTACCAACCACTAACACCCGGTTTGATTGCTACAGGTTATACAGGGCCAAATCCAGCAGCATACAAGTTTGCCAAGGCATGGCAGGAGCAAACTGACTTGGCCAGAGTTTGTCTACACAAGGTGCCCAAGAGGTCGAAGAAGTGGGCAGACCAGAATAAGTGGGACATGCAGTTCCAGGTTGGAAACTTGGTGTTGGTGAAGCTACATCCCATTGTGCGCCATAAGGGGCTGCACAAAGGCCTAGTCCGAAGGTATGAGGGACCTTTCCGAGCAGTCAAGAGGGTAGGCAAGGTTGCCTACAAGCTGGATATGCCACCTAAGCCGAGGGTACACCCGGTGTTCCATGTGAGCATGCTCAAGCCGTTCCATGAGAATGAGGGAGATCCAGGATAGGCAGAGTCAAAGCGTATGCCATTGGGAAAGGGCCTCATATGAGAAAGAGGTCCACCCATCATAGCTGACTAGGAGGTGAGACCAAAGAACTATCAGCCAAGAAAAGAGTACTTGGTGCGCTGGAAGGGACTTCCAGATAGTGAAGTGAGTTGGGAACCGACAGATGACTTATGGTAGTTCGGGGACCAGATCAGGCAGTACCATGCAGAAGATGCAACAAGGGTGTTGTGCAATCAGGTGGGGGAGAATTTCACACCCTGGGTAGGCACGCCAGGCACATCAGGCGCACCAGTAGGTGAGCTAGAGGTTGAGGCCCACAGACCAGATGTGCTGGCGGGTATCTGTGCGTAAAGCTTAGCAAACGAGTTCAGAATGCCTGCCCAACTTACAGGCCAGCCCGTGAGACCAAGGCCTGGCATACAACCTACCCGCACCACATTCAGAAGGGCCCAAGGTGCTGGACCCGCAAGGGAAGCTTTTGGAAGCAGGCAGGATCAGCAGCAGCATCCTGGCAGATTTGGTTGACCCTGAAAATTAGGAGTTAGCATCCTGATTGATTGTAATCTGTATAATCCCATGATTTTAGCCTTTATTCTAGGGATATTGCCATTAAGTGTAAGTTGGAGCCTCAACTGTAAATAGAGGGCTGCTCCTCCCTCATTTGTACACCATCAAACACTTCCTTTTCAGTGAATACAAGAGCATTTCCAGAATTCTGCCTTCTTATCCTGTTTCTCTTTAACTTGTGTAATCATCCCTTCCCGTTGTTCTAGTGCCCCTACGCTTGTGTTTTAGGTTGACTTCGGCATAAAGAAGGAGACTCCAAGCCTAAGGCCGCACGGTTTCTAAGTCTATGGTCGAAGCCATGACATAAGTACCAGCACCCATCACACATCATGTGCGCACACCCCCCGGCCCCCCCAATTATCGGAACCCCCAATGCCTTGGTTAGGCTCTCCGATGATGCTCCAGCGATGCTCTGACGATGGTGCCCCAGGCGAAAAAAAAATGGCACCAGCACAAGCCTGAACCCAGCATGTGCACTGTGGCTTAAAATCTTAGATTGGGAATGAACTTCGTATGCCTAAGCCAACCCACGAAACGAGCGTGCGAGTGCTCAGTAGGCCGAAGAGGCAGAATGAACAAGCCGGGGATCGGCCTGATCCCCTCTGCGTGCTATCGATCCTGCTGCTGGTTCTATTGTCAGAACCCTCAGTCTGGTCTATTCTTAGATTGGAAATGAACTCTGTATGCTTAGACTGGGGATGAACTCTGTATGCCACAGTCAACCCACGAAATGAGCGTGCGGGCGCTCAGCCGATCGGAGAGGTCGGTCGGACGAAGAGGCATAATGCGTAAGCCGAGGATCAGCTCGGTCCCTTTCTTCGTGCTGTCGATCCCGCTGTCAGTCTTGCTACCACAACCCTCGATCCGACTGGGGGCTTAGACATGGAATAAACTCCATATGCCTAAGCCAACCCATGAAACGAGCGTGCAGGTGCTCAACCAACTGGAGAGGCAGAATGCGTAAGCTGCGGATCGGCCCGGTCCCCCTCTACGTGCTATCGATCCTGTGCTGGTTCTGCTGTCATAACCCTTGGTCTGGTCTGATCGTAGACTGGGAATGAACTCTGTATGCTTAGACATGGAATGAACTCCGTATGCCTAAGCTAACCCACGAAATGAGTGTGCAGGCGCTCAGCCAGCCAGAGAGGCAGAATGCATAAACCGGGGACTGGCCCGGTCCCCCTTACGTGCTGTTGATCCTACTATGCAAACCCTCGGTCTGATCCAATCTTAGACTGGGAATGAACTCCGCATGCCCAAGTCAACGCACGAAATGAGTGTTCGGGCGCTGAGCCAGTCGGAGTGGCATAACGCTCAAACCGGGGATCAGCCCGGTCATCCTTTGCATGCTGCCGGTCTCGCTGCCACAACACTCTGTCCGACTGGGGCTTAGACATGGAATGAGCTCCCTATGCCAAAGCCAACCCACAAAACGGGCGTGCGGGTGCTTAGTCGGTCAGAGAGGCAGAATGCACAAGCCGGGGATCGGTCGATCCCCCCTGCGTGCTGCCGATCCTACTACCGCAACCCATGGTCTGGTTCGATCTTAGACTGGGAATGAACTCTGTATGCTTAGACTGGGGATGAACTCCGTACGCCTAAGTCAACCCACGAAATGAGCGTGCGGGTGCTCAACCGGTCAGAGAGGCATAATGCGTAAGCGGGTAATCAGCTCGGTACCCTTCTGCATTCTGTCGATCCCGCTGTCGGTCCTGCTGCCACAACTCTCGGTCTGGCTGTTGCTTAGACATGGAATGAACTCTGTATGCCTAAGCCTACCCATGAAACGAGCGTGCGGGTGCTCAACCGGCCGGAGAGGCAGAATGCACAAGTCGGGGATCGACTCGGTCCCCCCTACGTGCTATCGGTCCTGCTGTTGGTCTACTGTCGATCCTACTGTCGGTCCTGCTATCGCAACCCTTGGTCCGATCTAATCTTAGACCGACAATGAACTCTGTATACTTAGACATGGAATGAACTCCGTATGCCTAACCTAACCCATGAAACGAGCGTGCTGGCGCTCAGCCGGTCGGAGAGGCAGAATGCATAAGCCAGGGACCAGTCCGATCCCTCCTGCGTGCTGTTGATCCTGTTGCCGCAACCTCAGTTCGGTCCGATCTTAGACTGGGAATGAACTTCGTATGCCTAAGTCAACGCACGAAACGAGTGTTCGAGCGCTGAGCGGTCGGAATGGCATAATGCTCAAACCAGGGATCAGCTCGATCGTCCTCTGTGTACTACCGGTCTCGCTGCCACAACCCTCAGTCTGACTGGGGCTTAGACATGGAATGGGCTCTCTATGCCTAAGCCAACCCGCTAAACGAGCGTGCGGGTGCTCAGTCGGCCAGAGAGGCAGAATGCATAAGTCGGGATCGGCTCGATCCCCCCTGCGTGCTATCGATCCTGCTGCCGCAACCCTCGGTCTGGTTCGATCTTAGACTAGGAATGAACTCTGTATGCTTTGACTGGGGATGAACTCCGTATGCCTAAGTCAACCCATGAAACGAGCGTGCGGGCGCTCAACCGGTCGGAGAGGCATAATGCGCAAGCCGGGGATCAGCTTGTACCCCTCTGTGTTCTGTCGATCTCGCTACCGGTCCTGTTGCTACAACCCTCGATCCGACTGTTGCTTAGACATGGAATGAACTCTGTATACCTAAGCCCACCCATGAAACGAGCGTGCAGGAGCTCAGTCGGCCAGAGAGGCAGAATGCATAAGCTGGGGATCGGCCGGTCCCCCTACGTGCTATCGATCCTACTGTTGGTCCTGCTGTCACAACCCTTGGTTCGATCTGATCTTAGACCAGGAATGAACTCCGTATGCTTAGACCTGGAATGAACTCCGTATGCCTAAGCCAACCCATGAAACGAGCGTGCGGGCGTTCAACCGGTCGGAGAGGCAGAATGCGTAAGCCAGGGATCGGCCCGATCCCTCCTGTGTGCTGTCGATCCTGTTGCCGCAACCCTCGGCTCGGTACGATCTTAGACTGGGAATGAACTCCATACGCCTAAGCAACGCACGAAACGAGTGTTCGAGCGCTTGAGACGGTTAGAGTGGCATAATGCTCAAGCCGAGATCGGCCCGGTCGTCCTCTGCGTGCTACCGGTCTCACTGCCACAACCCTCGGTCCGATTGGGGCTTAGACATGGAATGAGCTCCCTATGCCTAAACCAACCCACGAAACGAGCGTGCGGGTGCTCAGTAGGCCGGAGAGGCAGAATGCACAAGCCGGGGATCAGCTCGATCCCCCTTACGTGCTGCTGCAACCCTCGATCTGGTTCGATCTTAGACTAGAAATGAACTCTGTATGCTTAGACTGGGGATGAACTCTGTATGCCTAAGTCAACCCATGAAACAAGCGTGCGGGCGCTCAACCGATCGAAGAGGCATAATGCGTAAGTCGGGGATCAGCCCGGTACCCCTCTGTGTTCTGTCGATCCCGCTATCGATCTGCTACCACAACCCTCGATCCGGCTATTGCTTAGACATGGAATGAACTCCGTATGCCTAAGCCCACCCATGAAACGAGCGTGCGGGTGCTCAGCTGGCTAGAGAGGTAGAATGCACAAGCCGGGGATCGGCCCGGTCCCCCCTATGTGCTACCGATCCTACTGTTGGTCCTGCTGTCGCAACCCTTGGTTCTGTCTGATCTTAGACCAGGAATGAACTCCGTATGCTTAGACATGGAATGAACTCCGTATGCCTAAGCCAACCCATGAAACGAGAGTGCGGGCGCTCAATCGGTCGGAGAGGCAGAATGCGTAAGCCAGGGACCGGTCCGATCCCTCCTGCGTGCTGTCGATCCTGTTGCCGTAACCCTCGGTTCGGTTCGATCTTAGACTGGGAATGAACTTTGTATGCCTAAGTCAACGCACGAAACGGGTGTTCGAGCGCTGAGCCAGTCGGAGTGGCATAATGCTCAAGCCAAGGATCGGCCCGATCGTCCTCTGCGTGCTGTCGGTCTCGCTGCCACAACCCTCGGTCCGACTGAGGCTTAGACATGGAATGGGCTCCCTATGCCTAAGCCAACCCACGAAACGAGCGTGCGGGTGCTCAGTAGGCCGGAGAGGCAGAATGCACAAGCCGGGGATCGGCTCGATCCCCCCTATGTGCTGTTGCAACCCTCGATCTTGTTCGATCTTAGACTAGAAATGAACTCTGTATGCTTAGACTGGGGATGAACTCTGTATGCCTGAGTCAACCCATGAAACAAGCGTGCGGGTGCTCAACCGATCGAAGAGGCATAATACGTAAATCGAGGATCAGCTCGGTACCCTTCTGTGTTCTGCTGATCCCGTTACCGGCCTGCTGCCACAACCCTTGATCCGGTTGTTGCTTAGACATGGAATGAACTTCGTATGCCTAAGCCCACCTATGAAACGAGCGTGCGGGTGCTCAGCCGGCCAGAGAGGAAGAATGCACAAGTCGGGTCTGATCTTAGACCAGGAATGAACTCCGTATGCTTAGACATGGAATAAACTCCGTATGCCTAAGCCCACCCATGAAACGAGCGTGCGAGTGCTCAGCCGGTCGGAGAGGCAGAATGCGTAAGCCAAAGATCGGCCTGATCCCCCTGCATGCTATCGATCCTGTTGGCGTAACCCTCGGTTTGGTCCGATCTTAGACTGGGAATGAACTCCGTATGCCTAAGTTAACGCAAGAAACGAGTGTTCGAGCGCTGAGCTGGTCGGAGTGGCATAATGCACAAGTCGGGGATCGACCGGATCATTCTCTGCTTTCTATCGATCTTGCTGTCATAACCCTCAGTTCGACTGGGGCCCGGTCCCCCCTGCATGCTGCTTGTCCTACTGTCCCAACCCTCGGTCCGGTCTGATTTAGACTGGGAATGAACTCCGTATGCTTAGACATGGAATGAACTCCGTATGCCTAAGCCAACCCACAAAATGAGCGTGCGGACGTTCAGCCAGCCGGAGAGATACAATACACAAGCCGGGGATCGGTCCAATCCCCCCTGCGTGCTGTCGATCCTGCTACCACAACCTTTGGTCCGACCCAATCTTAGATTGGGAATGAACTCCGTATGCCTAAGTCAACGCACGAAATGAGTGTTTGGGCACTGAGCCGGTCGAAGTGGCATAATGCTCAAGCCGGGGCTCGGCCCGATCATCCTCTATGTGCTGTCAATCCCATTGCCACAACCCTCGGTCTGACTGGGGTTAGACATGGAATGAGCTCCCTATGCCTAAGCCAACCCACGAAACGAGCGTGCGGGCCCTCAGTAGACCGAAAAGGTAGAATGCACAAGCCGGGTATCGGCCCGATCCCCCCTGCGTGCTACCGATCCTGCTGTCGTAACCCTCGATTTGGTCCGATCTTAGACTGGGAATGAACTCCATATGCTTAGACTGGGGATAAACTTCGTATGCCTAAGTTAACCCACGAAACGAGCATACAGGCACTCAGCCGGTCGAAGAGGCATAATGCACAAGTCGGGGATCAGCCCGGTACCTCTCTGCATTCTGTCGATCTCGCTGTCGATCTTGCTACCACAACCCTCGGTCCGACTATTGCTTAGACATGGAATGAACTCCGTATGCCTAAGCTAACCCATGACACAAGCGTACGGGTGCTCAGCCGGCCGGAGAGGCAGAATGCACAAGCTGGGGATCAGTCCGATCCCCCCTACGTGCTACTGATCTTGCTATTGGTCCTGCTGTCGCAACCCTCAGTCCGGTCTGATCTTAGACTGGGAATGAACTCCGTATGCTTAGACATGGAATGTACTCCGTATGCCTAAGCCAACCGACAAAACGAGCGTGCGGGTGGTCAGCCGGTCGGAGAGGCAGAATGCATAAGCCAAGGACCGGCCCGATCCCTTCTGTGTGCTATCGATCCTGTTGTCGCACCTTCGGTTCGGTCTAATCTTATACTGGGAATGAAGTCTGTATGCCTAAGTCAACCCATAAAATGAGCGTACGGGCACTGAGTCGACCGGAGAGGAACAATGCACAAGTCGGGGATCGGCCTGGTCCCCCTCTGTGTGCTGCGGGTCCCGCTGCCATAACCCTCGGTCCTGTTGAGGCTTAGACATGGAATGAACTCCCTATGCCTAAGCCAACCCATGAAACGGGCGTGCGGGCACTCAGCCGACCGGAAAGGCAGAATGCGCAAGCCAGGACCAGTCTCCCCTGCGTGCTACTAATCCTGCTATCGTAACCCTCGGTCTAGTCTGATCTTAGACTAGGAATGAACTCCGTATGCTTAGACTGGGGATGAACTCTGTATGCCTAAGTCAACCCATGAAACGAGCGTGCAGACGGTCAGTCGACCGGAGAGGCATGATGCGTAAGCCGAGGATCGAACAGGTGGTAGGTGGGTTCAAGCACATCTTCATATTTCTGCCATGCCAATGCCATTTTATGGCTTGTAAATTCATACAATGGTCCCCTAAGCTTTCATGTGAAGTTTCGTGGCAAGACGACCCGTTTTCTATTTTTCATGATTTTTGAAACTTTTTATGGTTCAGGATTTTTTTAAATTTTTTTAGAAAGAGTTTTGTTCCCAAATCTGGTAGACGTGATCCTTGTATTTTTTTTGGCATGCACAAAACAATTCAGCTAAAAACTCAAAGTGGAGAAGATTTTGTGACTGCTTGAAAAAAGTGTCCCCATTTCAAACACTTTAATGGCTACTGGCAGCAAACTTATAAAATCTCAACTGCTCTTTAAGGCGGTGTAAGTTCTCGAGGTTTGATGAGGGATAGGGGGCCAATATAAGGGCCATGTACCAGCACCCATCGCACATCATGTGCACACACCCCCGGCCCCCCCAATCGTCGGAACCCCCAATGCCGTCGGTTAGCCTTTCCGACGATGCTCCGACGATGGTGCCCTGTGCGAAAAAAATGCGGCACCAGTAAATGCCTGAAACCAACATGTGCACCATGGCTCAAACTCTTAGACTGGAATGAACTCTGTATGCTTAGACATGGAATGAACTCTGTATGCCTAAGCCAACCAATGAAACGAGCGTACGGGCGCTCAGCCGATCGCAGAGGCAGAATGCACAAGCCAGGGATCGACCCATTCCCCTCCACGTGCTACCGATCCCACTGCCACAACCCTCGGTCTGGCTGGGTCTTAGACATGGAATGACCTCCCTATGCCTAAGCCAACCCATGAAATGGGCATGCGGGCGTTCAACTGGCCGGAGAGGCAGAATACGCAAGTCGGGGATCAGCCCGGTCCCCCATGCGTGCTACCGATCTTGCTGCCGCCACCCTCGATCCAGTCTAATCCTAGACTAGGAATGAACTCCGTATGCTTAGACTGGGGATGAACTCCGTATGCCTAAGTCAACCCCCGAAACGAACGTGTTGGTGCTCAGCCGATCGGAGAGGCAGATGCGCAAGTCGAGGATCATCTCGGTCCCTCCCTGTGTGCTATCGATCTTGTGCTGGTCCTACTACCGCAACCCTCGGTCTGATCCAATCTTAGACTAGGAATGAACTCCGTATGCTTAGACATGGAATGAACTTCGTATGCCTAAGCCAACCCATGAAACGAGCGTACGAGCGCTCAGCCGATTGAAAAGGCAGGATGCGCAAGCCAGGGACCGACCTGGTCCCCACCTGCATTCTGTCGATCCTGCTGCCTGCAACCCTCGGTCTAGTCTGATCTTAGACTGGGAATGAACTCCGTATGCCTAAGTCAACCCACAAAATGAGCATGCGGGCGCTGAGCCGACCGGAGAGGCATAGTGCGCAAGTCGGGGATCAGCCCGATCCCCCTTGCGTGCTACCGATCCTACTATCGTAACCCTCGATCCAGTCTGATCTTAGACTGGGAATGAACTTCTTTTACTTAGACTAGGGATGAACTCCATATGCCTAAGTCAACCCATGAAACTAGCGTGCGGACGCTCAGCCGACCAGAGAGGTAGGATGCACAAGCCGGGGATCGAACTGGTGGTAGGTGGGTTCAAGCACATCTTCATATTTCTGCTGTTCCAATGCCATTTTTATGGCTTGTAAATTCATACAATGGTCCCCTAAGCCTTAATGTGAAGTTTCGTGGCAGGATGACCCGCTTTCTATTTTTCACGATTTTCAAAACTTTATACGGTTCAGGATTTTTTAAAATTTTTTTAGAAAGATTTTTGTCCCCAAATTTGGTAGAGGTGATCCTTGTAGGGGGTGTGAGTTCTCGAGGTTTGATGAGGGATAGGGGGCCAATATAAGGGCCAAGTACCAGCACCCATCACACATCATGTGCGCACACCCCCGGCCCCCCCAATGCCGTCGGTTAGGCTCTCCGACGATGCTCCAACGATGCTCCAACGATGGTGCCTCGGGTGAAAAAAATGCGGCACCAGCACATGCTCGAGCCCAGCATGTGCACCGTGGCTCAAACTCTTAGACTGGGAATGAACTCCGTATGCTTAGACACGAAATAAACTTCGTATGCCTAAGCCAACCCACGAAACGAGCATACGGGCAATCAACTGGCTAGAAAGGTAGAATGCACAAGCCGGGGATTAGCTCGGTCCCCCTCTGCGTGCTACCGGTCCCGCTGCCACAACTTTTGGTTCGGCTGGGGCTTAGACATGGAATGAACTCCCTATGCCTAAGCCAACCCATGAAACAGATGTGCGAACGCTCAGCCAGCCGAAGAGGCAGAATGCGTAAGCCGAGGATCAACCTGGTCCCCCTTGCGTGCTGTTGATCCTACTACCGCAACCCTCGGTCTAGTCCGATCTTAGACTGGGAATGAACTTCGTGTGATTAGATTGGGGATGAACTCCGTATGCCTAAGTCAACCCACAAAACGATCGTGCGGGCGTTCAACCGATCGCAGAGGCCGACCGAAGAGGCAGAATGCGCACACCCCCTGCCCCCCAATCATCGGAACCCCCAATGCCGCCGGTTAGGCTCTCCGGTGATGCTCCAACGATGCTCCGATGATGGTACCCCAAGTGAAAAAAATACGGCACGAGCACATGCCAGAGCCTAGCATGTTCACCATGGCTCAAACTCTTAGACTGGGAATGAACTCCGTAAGCTTAGACATAGAATGAACTCCGTATGCCTAAGCCAACTCATGAAACGAGCGTGCGGGCGTTCAGCCGATCGGAGAGGCAAAATGCGCAAGCCGAGGATCGACCCGGTCCCCCTTTACATGCTCTCGGTCCCGCTGCCACAACCCTCGGTCTAACTGGGGCTTAGACATGGAATGAACTCCCTATGCCTAAGCCAACCCATGAAACCGGCGCGCGGGCGCTCAGCCGACCGGAAAGGTAGAATGCGCAAACTTAGGACCGGCCCAGTCTTAGACTGGGAATGAACTCCGTATGCTTAGACTGGGGATCCTGCTACCGTAACCCTCAATCCAGTCCAATCTTAGACTGGGAATGAACTCCGTATGCTTAGACTGGGGATGAACTCCGTATGCCTAAGTCAACCCACAAAACGAGCGTGCGGGCGCTCAGTCAGCTAGAGAGGTCGACCGGAGAGGTAGAATGCGCAAGCTGGGGATCGACCCGATCCCTCCTGTACGCTACCGATCCTGCTGCTGGTTGGCTGTCGGACCCTTGGTCCGGTTTGATCTTAGACTAGGAATGGACTCCGTATGCTTAGACATGGAATGAACTCCTTATGCCTAAGCGAACCCACGAAACGAGCGTGCGGGCGTTCAGTCGATCAAAGAGACAGAATGCGTAAGCTTGGGACCGGTCCGATCCCCCCCTGCGTACTGTCGATCCTACTACCGCAACCCTCGGTCTGGTCGGATCTTAGACTGGGAATGAACTCCGTATGCCTAAGTCAACCCACGAAACGAGCATTCGGGTGTTGAGGCAACCGGAGAGGCATAATGCGCAAGCCAGGGATCAGCCCGGTCCCCCTCTGTATGCTACCGGTCCACTGCCACAACACTCAATCCGACTGGGGCTTAGACATGGAATGAACTCCCTATGCCTAAGCCAACCCACAAAATAGGCGTACGGGCAGCTGACCAGAGAAACAGAATACGCAAGCTGGGGATTAACCCGGTCCCCCCTGCGTGCTGTCGATCCTGCTATCGTAACCATCGGTCCAGTCCGATCTTAGACAGGGAATGAACTCTGTATGCTTAGACTAGGGATGAACTCCGTATGCCTAAGCCAAAGCATGAAACGAGCGTGCGAGCGCTCAGTCGGCTGGAGGCGCATAATGTGCAAGCCGGGGATCAGTCCGATCCCCCTCTGCGTGCTGCCGATCTCGCTGTCGGTCCGATTGCCATAACCCTAGGTCCGACTGGGGCTTAGACAAGGAATGAACTCCGTATGCCTAAGCCAACCCACGGAACGAGCATACGGGCGCTCAACCGATCGGAGAGGTAGAATGCACAAGACGAGGATCGACCCGGTCCCCCCTATTTGCTATCGATCCTGCTGCTGGTCCTACTATCACAACCCTTGATCCGGTCTGATCTTAGATTGGGAATGAACTGCATACGCTTAGACATGGAATGAACTCCGTATGCCGAAGCCAACCCACGAAACGAGCGTGCGGGCGCTCAGCCGACCGGAGAGGCAGAATGCGTAAGTAGGGGACCGGCTCGATCCCCCTTACATGTTGTCGATCCTGCTACTGCAACCCTTGATCCGGTCTGATCTTAGACTGGGAATGAACTCCGTATGCCTAAGCCAACGCACGAAAAGAGTGTGCGGGTGCTGAGCCGGCCGGAGAGGCATAATGCGCCAGTTGGGGATCAACCTGGTCCCCCTCAGCGTGCTGCCGGTCCCGCTGCCACAACCCTCATTCTAACTGGGGCTTAGACATGGAATGAACTCCCTATGTGTAAGCCAAATGTGAAATGAGCGTGCGGGAGCTCAGTCGGTCGGAGAGGCAGAATGCGTAATCCGAGGATCGGCTCGACCCCCCTTACGTGCTGCTTATCCTGCTACCGTAACCCTCGGTCCGGTATGATCTTAGACTGGGAATGAACTCCATATGCTCAGACTGGGGATGAACTCTATATGCCTAAGTCAACCCATGAAATGAGCATGCGGGTGCTCAACCGGCTTGAGAGGCCGATCGGGGAGGCAGAATGTGCAAGTCGGGGATCGGGCCGGTCCCCCCTGCGTGCTACTGATCTTGTTACTAGTCCTGCAGCCACAACCCTCGGTATGATCCGATCTTAGACTGGGAATGAACTCCGTATGCTTAGACATGGAATGAACTCCGTATGCCTGAGCCAACCCATGAAACGAGCGAGCAGGTGCTCAGCCTACTGGAGAGGCAGAATGCATAAGTCGGAGATCGACCCAGTCCCCCCTGCATGCTGTCGATCCTGCTACTGCAACCCTCGGTTTGGTCCAATCTTAGACTGGGAATGAACTCTGTATGCGTAAGTCAACCCACGAAACGAGCGTTCGGGCGCGGAGCTGGCCGGAGAGGCATAATGCGCAAGCCAGGGATTGGCCCGGTCCCCCTCTGCATGGTGCCAGTCCTACTGCCACAACCCTCGGTCCAGCTGGGGCTTAGACATGGAATGAACTCCCTATGCCTAAGCCAACCCATGAAACGGGTGTGAGGGCACTCAGTCGACTGAAGAGGCAGAATGCGCAAGTCGGGGATCGGCCCGATCCCCCCTGCATGCTGTCGATCCTGCTCTCATAACCCTCGGTCCAGTTCAATCTTAGCTATGGAATGAACTTCGTATGCTTAGACTGGGGATGAACTCCGTATGCCTAAGTCAACCCACGAATTGAGCGTGCGGATGCTCAACCGGGGATCGAACGGGTGATAGGTGGGTTCAAGCACATCTTCATATTTTTGCCATGCCAATGCCATTTTTATGGCTTGTAAATTCAGACAATGGTCCCCTAAGCCTTCATGTGAAGTTTCGTGGCAAGACGAGCTGTTTTCTATTTTTCATGATTTTTGAAACTTTTTACGGTTCGGAATTTTTGAAAATTTTTTTAGAAAGAGTTTTGTCCCCAAATTTGGTAGCAGTGACCCTTGTATTTTTGTTGGCATGCATAAAAAATTCAGCTAAAAACTTGAAGTGGAAAAGATTTTGTGATCGTTTGAAAAAAGTGTCTCCATTTCAGACACTTTAATGGCTACTGGCAGCAAACTTATAAAATCTCAAATGCTCTTTAAGGGGGTGTGAGTTCTCGAGGTTTGATGAGGGATAGGGGGCCAATATAAGGGCCAAGTGCCAGCACCCATCACACATCATGTGCGCACACCCCTCGGCCCCCCCAATCACCGGAACCCCCAATGCCTCCTATTAGGCTCTCCGATGATGCTCCGACGATGGTGCCCCGGGCAAAAAAAATGTAACACCAGCACATGCCTGAGCCTAGCTTGTGCACCGTGGCTCAAACTCTTAGATTGGGAATGAACTTCGTATGCTTAGATATGGAATTAACTCCGTATGCCAAAGCCAACCCACGAAACGAGCGTACGGGCACTCAGCCGGCAAGAGAGGTAGAATGTACAAGCCAGGGATCGACCTAGTCCACTTCTACGTGCTGCCGATCCCACTACCACAACCCTCATTTCGGCTGGGGCTTAGACATGGAATGAACTCCGTATTCCTAAGCCAACCCACAAAATGGGAGTGCGGGCGCTCAGTTGATCGGAGAGGCAGAATGCCCAAGCTGGGGATCGGCTCAATCCCTCATACGTGCTGTCGATCCTCCTGTCGCAACCCTCGATCTGATCTGATCTTAGACTGGGAATGAACTCCATATGCTTAGACTAGGGATGAACTCCGTATGCATAAGTCAAACCACGAAACGAACGTGCGGGCGCTCAGCTGACTGGAGAGGTCGGTCGGGGAGGCAGAATGCACAAGCTGGGGATTGGCCCGATCCCACCTGCGTGCTACCGATCCTACTGCTGCAACCATCGGTCTGATCTGATCTTAGACTGGGAATGAACTCCATATGCTTAGACATGGAATGAACTCTTATGCCGAAGCCAACCCATGAAATGAGTGTGCGGGTGCTCAGCCGGTCGGAGAGGCAGAATGCGTAAGCCAGGGATCAACCCGGTCCCCCCTGCATGCTGTCGATCCTGCTACCGCAATGCTCGGTCTGATCCAATCTTAGACTGGGAATGAACTCCTCATGCCTAAGTTAACCCATGAAACGAGCGTTCGGCCCAATCCCCCTCTGCGTGCTGCCAGTCCCACTGCCACAACCCTCGGTCCGACTGGGGTTTAGACATGGAATAAACTCCCTATGCCTAAGCCAACCCACGAAACGGGCGTGCGGGCGCTCAACTGATCGAAGAGGCAGAATGTGCAAGCTGGGGAACGGCACGGTCCCCCCTGCATATTACCGATCCTGCTGCCGTAACCCTCGGTCCGATCCAATCTTAGACTGCGAATGAACTCTGTATGCTTAGACTGGGAATGAACTCTGTATGCCTAAGTCAACCAACGAAATGAGCGTACGGGTGTTCAGCCGACCGGAGAGGCCAGCCAAAGAGGCATAATGCGTAAGCGGGGATCAGCCCGATCCCCCTCTACGTGCTGTCGATCCCACTACTGGTCCTACTGCCACAACCCTCGATCTGGCTGGGGCTTAGACATGGAATGAACTCTGTATGCCTAAGCCAACCCACCAACCGAGCGTGCAGGCACTCAGCCGACCAAGAGGCAGAATGTGCAAGTCGGGGATCGGCCCGATCCCCCTGCATGCTACCGATCCTGCTATCGCAACCCTCAGTTCGGTTTGATCTTAGACTGGGAATGAACTCTATATGCTTAGACATGGAATGAACTCCGTATGCCTAAGCCAACCCACGAAACGAGCGTGGGGGTGCTCAGTCGACCAAAGAGGCAGAATGTGCGATCCTGCTCTCACAACCTTCAGTCCGATCCGATCTTAGACTGGGAATGAACTCTATATGCCTACGTCAACCCATGAAACGAGCTTTCAGGCGCTAAGCCGGCCAGAGAGGCATAATGCACAAGCCGGGGATCGGCTTGGTCCCCCTCTACATGCTACCGATCCCGCTGCCACAACCCTCGGTCCGGCTGGGGCTTAGACATGGAATGAACTCTCTATGCTAAGCCAACCCATGAAATGGGCGCGCGGGTGCTCAGCTGGCCGGAGAGGTAGAATACGCAAGACAGGGATTGGCTCGGGCCCCCCAGTGCTACTGATCTTACTGTTGTAACCCTCAGTCCAGTCCGATCTTAGACTGGGAATGAACTCCGTATGCTTAGACTGGGGATGAACTCCGTATGCCTAAGTCAACCCATGAAACGAGCGTCTGGGCATTCAGCCGACCGAAGAGGCTAGCCGAAAAGGCATAATGCACAAGCTGGGGATCTATCCGATCCCCCTCTACGTACTATCAATTTCACTGCTGGTCCTGCTGCCACAACCCTCGGCCTAGCTGGGGCTTCGACATGGAATAAACTCCGTATGCCTAAGCCAACCCACAAAATGAGTGTGCGGATCTCAACCGGTCAGAGAGGCAGAATGTGCAAGCTGGGGATCGACCCGATTGCCCCCTGCATGCTGTCAATCCTGCTGCTGGTCCTGCTACAAACCCTCAGTCCGGTCTAATCTTAGACTGGGAATGAACTCCGTATGCTTAGACATGGAATGAACTCCATATGCTTAGACTGGGGATGAACTCCATATGCTTAGACTGGGGATGAACACCATATGCCTAAGTCAACCCATGAAATGAGCGGGCGGACGCTCAGCTAACCGGAGAGGTCGATCAACCCGTTCCCCCTCTGCATGCTACCGATCTCATTGCCTATCCTACTGCCACAACCCTCGGTCTGACTGGGGCTTAGACATGGAATGAACTTCATATGCCTAAGCCAACCCATGAAACGAGCGTACAGGCGCTCAATCGGCTGGAGAGGTAGAATGCGCAAGCCGGGGATCGGCTCGGTCCCCCCTGCGTGCTGTTGATCCTGCTGTTGGTCTTGCTACCGTAACCCTCGATCCAGTCCGATCTTAGACTGGGAATGAACTTTGTGTGCTCGGACATGGAATGAACTCTGTATGCCCCACAAAACGAGCGTGCGGGCGCTCAGCTGACCGGAGAGGCAGAATGCGCAAGCCGGGGATTTGCCCAGTCCCCCCATGCACGCTGTCGATCCTGCTACCGCAACCCTCAGTCTGATCCGATCTTAGATTGGGAATGAACTCCGTATGCCTAAGTCATCCCACGAAACGAGTGTGTGGGCGCTGAGTCGGCCAGAGAGGCATAATACGTAAGTCGGGATCGGCCTGGTCCCCCTCTACGTGCTGCCAGTCCTGCTGCCATAACCTTCGGTCTGGCTAGGGTTTAGACATGGAATGAACTCCCTACGCCTAAGCCAACCCATGAAACGGGCGTGCAGGCACTCAACCGATCGGAGAGGCAGAATGTGCAAGCCGGGGATCAACCCGGTCCCCCCTACATGCTGTCGATCCTGCTACTGGTCCTGCTGCCGTAACCCTCGATCTGGTCTGATCTTAGACTGGGAATGAACTCCATACGCTTAGACATGAAATGAACTCTACATGCCTAAGCCACCCACGAAACGAGCGTGCGGGCGCTCAGCCAGCCGGAGAGGTAGAATGCGTAAGCCGGGGATCGGCCCGGTCCCCCCTTACGTGCTGTCGATCCTGCTACCGCAACCCTCAGTCTGATCTAATCTTAGTTGGGAATGAACTCCGTATGCCTAAGACAACCCACAAAACGAGCATGCGGGTGCTCAACCGATCAGAAAGGTAGGATGCGCAAGCCGCGGATCGAACGGGTGGTAGGTGGGTTCAAGCACATCTTCATATTTCTGCCATGCCAATGCCATTTTTATGACTTGTAAATTCATACAATGGTCCCTAAGCCTTCATGTGAAGTTTCGTGGCAAGACGACCCGTTTTCTATTTTTCACGATTTTTTAAACTTTTTGGGGTTCAGGATTTTATAAAATTTTTTTAGAAAGAGTTTTATCCCCAAATTTGGTAAAGGTGATCCTTGTATTTTTTTTGGCACGCGCAAAAAAATTCAGCTAAAAACTCGAAGTGGAGAAGATTTTGTGATCGTTTGAAAAAAGTGTCCCCATTTCAAACACTTTAATGGCTACTGGCAGCAAACCTATAAAATCTCAAATGCTCTTAAAAGGGTTATGAGTTCTCGAGGTCTGATAAGGGATAAGGGGCCAATATAAGGGTCAAGTACCAGCACCCATCACACATCATGTGTGCACACCCGTTGGCCCCCCAATCGTTTGAGCCCCCAATGCCGTCGGTTAGATTCTCTGACGATGTTTCGACGAATGGGGCCTCGGGTGAAAAAAATGTGGCACCAGCACATGCCCGAGCCCCACATGTGCACCGTGGCTCAAAATATTAGACTGGGAATGAACTCCGTATGCTTAGACATGGAATGAACTCCGTATGCCTAAGCCAACCCACGAAACGAGCGTGCGAGCGCTCAGCCAGTCGGAGAGGTAGAATGTGCAAGCCGAGGATCGACCCGGTCCCCTTCTGTGTGCTGTCGACCCTGCTGCCACAACCCTCGATTCAGTCTAATCTTAAATTGGGAATGAACTCTGTATGCATAAGTCAACCAAGATACGAGCGTGCGGGCGCTGAGCCGACCGAAGAGGCATAATGCGTAAGCCGAAGATCGGCCCGATCCCCCTCTGCGTGCTGTCGGTCCCGTTACCACAACCTTCGATCCGACTGGGGCTTAGACATGGAATGAACTCCCTATGCCTAAGCCAACTCATGAAACGGGTGTGCGGGTGCTCAACCGGTCGGAGAGGCAGAATGCGCAAGCTGGGGATTGACTCGGTCCCCCCTTCCGAGCTATCGATCCTACTGCTGGTCCTACTACCGCAACCCTCGGTCTGGTCCAGTCCGATCTTAGACTGGGAATGAACTCTGTATGCTTAAATAGGGAATGAACTCCATATGCCTATGCCAACCCATGAAACGAGCGTACGGGAGCTCAGTCGATTGGAGAGGCAGAATGCACAAGCCGGGGATCAGCCTGGTCCCCCTCGACGTGCTGTCGATCCCGTTGTCGGTCCTGCTGCCATAACCCTCGGTCCGACTGGGGCTTAGACATGGAATGAACTCCGTATGCCTAAGCCAACCCACGAAACGAGCGTGTGAGCACCGATCGGAGAGGCAGAATGGGCATGTCAGGGACCGACCTGATCCCCCTACGTGCTGTCGATCCTGCTATCGTAACCCTCAGTTCCGGTCCGATCTTAGACTGGAAATGAACTCCGTATGCCTAAGCCAACCTACGAAATGAGCGTTCGGGCACTGAGCCGGCCGAAGAGGCATAATGTGCAAGCCGGGGATTGGCCTTGTCCCCCTTTGCGTACTGTCGGTCTTGCTGCCACAATGCTCGGTCCGATTGGGGCTTAGACAAGGAATGAACTCCCTATGCCTAAGCCAACCCACGAAACGGGTGTGCGGGCACTCTGCCAATCAGAGAGGTAGAATGTGCAAGTCGGGGATCGGCCCGATCCCTCCTGCGTGCTGTCGATCCTGTTGTCGCAACCCTCGGTCCGGTCTGATCTTAGACTGGGAATGAACTCCGTATGCTTAGACTGGGGATGAACCCTGTAGGCCTAAGTCAACCCACAAAATGAACATGCGGGCGCTCAGCCGATCGGAGAGGCAGAATGTGCAAGCTGAGGATAAGCCTGATCCCCCCTGCGTGCTCTCGATCCTGCTGCTGGTCTTGCTACCGTAACCCTCGATCCTGTCCGATCTTAGACTGGGAAAGAACTCCGTATGCTTAGATATGGAATGAACTCCGTATGCCTAAACCAACCCACGAAACGAGCGTGCGGGCACTCAGCCGACCGTAAAGGCAGAATGCGCATGCTAGGGAATGACCCGGTCCCTCCTGCGTGCTACCGATCTTCCTGCCGCAACCCTCGATCTGGTCCAATCTTAGACTGGGAATAAACTCAGTATGCCTGCAGTCAACCCATGGAAGGAACGTTCGTGCACTGAGCCGATCGGAGAGGCATAATGCGCAAGCCAAGGATCGACCTGATCCCCCCTACGTGCTACCGATCCTGCTGCTGCAACCTTCGGTTTGGTCTGATCTTAGACTAGGAATGAACTCCATATGCTTAGACTGGGGATGAACTCCGTATGCCTAAGTCAACCCATGAAACGAGCGTGCGGGCGCTCGGTCGGCCGGATAGGCTGGTCGGAGAGGCATAATGCATAAGCGGGGGATCAGCCTGGCCCCCCTCTACATGCTTCCGATCCCACTGCCGTTCCTACTACCACAACCCTTGGTCTGACTAGGGCTTAGACATGGAATGACCTCCGTCTGCCTAAGCCAACCCACGAAATGAGCGTGCGGGCACTCAGTCGACCGGAGAGGCAGAATGCGCAAGTTAGGGATCGACCTAATCCCCTTCTGCGTGCTGTCGGTCCCGCTACCACAACCTCGGTCTGGCTGGGGCTTAGACATGGAATGATCTCCTTATGCCTAAGCCAACCCATGAAATGGGCATGCGGGTGCTCAACCGGCCGGAGAGGCAGAATGCATAAGCTGGGGATCGGCCCGATCCCCTCCTGTGTGCTATCGATCCTAGTGTCGCAACCCTCAAACCGGTTTGATCTTAGACTGGGAATGAACTTCGTATGCGTAAGTTAACCCACAAAATGAGCATGCGGGCGCTGAGCTGGTCGAAGAGGCATAATGCACAAGCCGGGGATCGATCCATCCCCCTCTGTATGCTACCGGTACCACTACCACAACTCTCGATCCGGCTAGGCCTTAGACATGGAATTAACTCCCTATGCCGAAGCCAACCCACGAAATGGGCGTGCGGGCGCTTAGCCGGGCGGAGAGGTAGAATGTGCAAGTCAGAGATCAGCTTGATCCCCCCCTCTGTGCTGCCAATCCTACTGTTCGTCCTGCTGTCGCAACCCTCGGTCCGATCCGATCTTAGACTGGGAATGAACTCCGTATGCTTAAACATGGAATGAACTTCGTATGCCTAAGCCAACCCAAGAAATGAGCGTGTGGGAATTGGCTGGAGAGGCAGAATGCACAAGCCAGGGATTGGCCCAGTCCCCCCTACGTGCTGTCGATCCTGCTGCCACAACCCTCAGTCTGATCCGATCTTAGACTGGGAATAAGCTCCGTATGCCTAAGTCAACCCACGAAACCTGCGCATGGGAGTTGACCCGGTTCGAGAGGCATAATGTGCAAGCCAGGGATTGACCCAGTCCCCCTCTAGTGCTACCGGTCTCACTGCCACAGCCCTTGATCCGGTTGGGGCTTAGACATGGAATGAACTCCCTATGCCTAAGCCAACCCACGAAACGGACGTGCGGGCGCTCAGCCAGCAAGAGAGGCAGAATGCGCAAGTCAGGGATCGGCCCAATCCCCTCTGCATGCTATCGATACTGCTACTGCAACCCTTGGTCTGGTTTGATCTTATACTGGGAATGAACTCCTGATGCTTAGACTGAGGATGAACTCCGTATGCCTAAGTCAACCCACAAAACTTTTTACGGTTCGGGATTTTTTAAAATTTTTTTAGAAAGAGTTTTGTCAACAAATTTGGTAGAGGTGATTCTTGTATTTTTTTTGGCATGCACAAAAAAATCCAGCTAAAAACTCGAAGTGGAGAAGATTTTGTGACCATTTGAAAAAAGTGTCCCCATTTTAGACACTTTATTGGCTACTGGCAGCAAACCTATAAAATCTCAAATGCTCTTTAAGGGGGTGTGAGTTCTTGAGGTTTGACGAGGGATAGGGGGCCAATATAAGGGCAAGTACCAGCACCCATCACACATCATGTGTGCACACCCCCCGACCCCCTAATCATCGGAACCCCCGATGCCATCGGTTAGGCTCTACGACGATGCTCCGACGATGCTCCGACAATGGTGCCCCAAGCGAAAAGATACGGCACCAGCACATGCTCGAGCCCAGCATGTGCACCGTGGCTCAAAATCTTAGACTGGGAATGAACTCCGTATGCTTAGACATGGAATGAACTCCGTATGACTAAGCCAACCCACGAAACGAGCGTGCGGGTGCTCAGTCGACCGGAGAGGCAGAATGCACAAGTCGAGGATCGGCCCGGTCCCTCCTGTGTGCTGTCGATCCTGCTGCCGCAACCCTCGGTCCAGTCTGATCTTAGACTGGGAATGAACTCTGTATGCATAAGTCAACCCACCAAACGAGTGTACGGGCGTTGAGTCAGCCAAAGAGGCATAATGCGTAAGCCGAGGATCGACCCAGTCCCCTTCTATGTGCTGTTGGTCCCGCTACTACAACCCTCAGTCCAGCTGGCGCTTAGACATGGAATGAACTCCCTATGCCTAAGCCAACCCACGAAATGGACGTGCAGGCGTTCAGTCAGCCGGAGGGACAGAATGCATAAGCCAGGGATCGACCAAGTCCCCCCTGTGAGCTACCGATCTTGCTACTAGTCCTACTGCCGTAACCCTCGGTCCCGTCTGATGTTAGATTGAGAATGAAGTTCGTATGCTTAGACTGGGGATGAAGTCCGTATGCCTAAGTCAACCCATGAAACGAGCATACGGGTGCTCAATCGGATCGGAGAGGCCAGCCTAAAAGGCATAATGCACAAGTCGAAGATCAGCCCAGTCCCCCTATACGTGCTACCGATCCCGCTATCGGTCGTACTACCATAACCCTCGATCCGACTGGGGCTTAGGCATAGAATGAACTTCGTATGCCTAAGCCAACCCACGAAACGCGGGCGTTCAGCCGATCGGAGAGGCAGATGTGCAAGCTGGGGATCGGCTCGATCCCTCCCGCGTGCTACCAATCTTGTTGCTAGTCCTACTACCGCAACCATCGATCCAGTTCGATCTTAGATTGGGAATGAACTCTGTATGCTTAGACATGGAATGAACTCCGTATGCTTAAGCCAACCCACGAAATGAGCATGTGTGTGGGCGTTCAGTAGGTTGGAGAGGCGAAATGTGCAAGCCAGGGAACGACCCGGTCCCCCCTGCATGCTGTTGATCTTGCTATCGCAACCCTCGGTCTGATCCAATCTTAGACTGGGAATGAACTCCGTATGCATAAGTTAACCCATGAAATGAGCATACGGGCACTGAGCTGGCCTAAGAGGCATAATGCGCAAGCTGGGGATCGGTTCGGTCCCCCTCTACGTGCTGTCGGTCCCGCTACCACAACCCTCAATCCGGCTTGGGCTTAGACATGGAATGAACTCCCTATGCCTAAGCCAACCTACGAAACGGGCGTGTGGGTGCTCAGTCGGTCGGAGAGGCAGAATATGCAAGCCGAGGATCGATCCAGTCCCCCTTATGTGCTATCGATCCTGCTGTCGTAACCCTCGGTTCGATTTGATCTTAAATTGGGAATGAAATCTGTATGCTTAGACTGGGGATGAACTCCGTACGCCTAAGTCAACCCACAAAACGAGCATGCGGGTGCTCAACCAGCCGGAGAGTTATAATGCGCAAGCTGGGGATCAGCTCGGTCCCCCTCTGCGTGCTACCGATCCCGCTGTCAGTTTTGCTGCCACAACCCTCGATCCAGCTAGGGCTTAGACATGGAATGAACTCTGTATGCCTAAGCCAACCCACAAAACGAGCGTCCAAGTGCTCAGCTAGTCGGAGAGGTAGAATGCGCAAGTCAGGTATCGGCCCGATCCCCCCCTGATTGCTGTTGATCCTGCTACTGCAACCCTCGGTCTGATCCGATCTTAGACTAGGAATGAACTCCGTATGCTTAGACATGGAATGAACTCCGTATGCCTAAGCCAACCCACGAAACGAGTACGAGCACTCAGTCGACCGAAGAGGCAGAATGCGTAAGTCGAGGACCGACCTGATCCCCCCTGTGTTCTATCGATCCTGCTGCCGCAACCCTCGATCCGGTCTGATCTTAGACTAGGAATGAACTCTGTATGCCTAAGTCAACCCATGAAACGAGCGTACGGGCACTGAGCCTGCTGGAGAGGCATAATGCGCAAGCCAGGCATCGGCCTGATCCTTTTCTGCGTGTCACCGATCTCGCTACCACAACCCTCAGTCCTACTGGGGCTTAGACATGGAATGAACTCCCTATGCCTAAGCCCACCCACGAAACAGGCGTGTGGGAGCTCAGCCAGTTGAAGAGGCAGAATGTGCAAGCCGAGGATCGGTCTGGTCTCCCCTGCGTGCTGCCAATCCTGCTGTCACAACCCTCGGTCTGGTCTGATCTTAGACTGGGAAGGAACTCCATATGCTTGACTGGGGATGAACTTCGTATGCCTAAGTCAACCCACGAAACGAGCGTGCAGACGCTCAGCCAACTAGAGAGGCAAGATTCGCAAGCCGGGGATCGAACGAGTGGTAGCTGGGTTCAAGCACATTTCATATTTTTGCCATGCCAATGCCATTTTTATGGCTTTAAATTCATACAATGGTCCCCTACGCCTTGATGTGAAGTTTCGTGGCAAGACGACCCGTTTTTTATTTTTTAAAATTTTTGAAACTTTTTGTGATTCAAGATTTTTTAAAATTTTTTTAAAAAGAGTTTGTCCCCAAATTTAGTAGAGGTGATCCTTGTATTTTTGTTGGCATGCATAAAAAAATTCAGCTAAAAGATCGAAGTGGAGAAGATTTTGTGATCATTTGAAAAAAGTGTCCCCATTTCAGACACTTTAATGGCTACTGGCAGTAAACCTATAAAATCTCAAATGCTCTTTAAGGGGTGTGAGTTCTCGCGGTTTGATGAGGGATAGGGGGCCAATATAAGGGCCAAGTACCAGCACCCATCGCACATCATGTGCGCACACCCCCCGGCCCCCCAATCGTCGTAACCCTCGGTCTGGTCTGATCTTAAACTGGGAAGGAACTCCGTATGCTTAGACTGGGGATGAACTCCGTATGCCTAAGTCAACCCACGAAACGAGCGTGCGGACGCTCAGTCGATTAGAGAGGCAGGATGCGTAAGCCGGGGATCAAACGGGTGGTAGGTGGGTTCAAGCACATTTCATATTTTTACCGTGCCAATGCCATTTTTATGGCTTGTAAATTCATACAATGGTCCCCTACGCCTTGATGTGAAGTTTCATGGCAAGATGACCCATTTTCTATTTTTTACAATTTTTGAAACCTTTTGCGATTCAAGATTTTTTAAAATTTTTTTAGAAATAGTTTGTCCCCAAATTTAGTAGAGGTGATCCTTGTATTTTTGTTGGCATGCACAAAAAAATTCAGCTAAAAGATCGAAGTGGAGAAGATTTTGTGACCGTTTGAAAAAAGTGTCCCCATTTCAGACACTTTAATGGCTACTGGCAGCAAACCTATAAAATCTCAAATGCTCTTTAAGGGGGTGTGAGTTCTTACGGTTTGATGAGGGATAGGGGGCCAATATAAGGGCCAAGTACCAGCACCCATCGCACATCATGTGCGCACACCCCCCGGCCCCCCAATCGTCGTAACCTTCGGTCTGGTCTGATCTTAGAATGGGAAGGAACTCCGTATGCTTAGACTGGGGATGAACTCCGTATGCCTAAGTCAACCCATGAAACGAGCGTGCGGACGCTCAGCCGATTAGAGAGGCAGGATGCGTAAGCCGGGGATCGAACGGGTGGTAGGTGGGTTCAAGCACATTTCATATTTTTACCATGCCAATGCCATTTTTATGGCTTGTAAATTCATACAATGGTCCCGTACGCCTTGATGTGAAGTTTCGTGGCAAGACGACCCGTTTTCTATTTTTTACAATTTTTGAAACTTTTTGCGATTCAAGATTTTTTAAAATTTTTTTAGAAACAGTTTGTCC
Organism: Durio zibethinus; assembly: GCF_002303985.1. Next base: position 16,099,494 of record NW_019167949.1, on the reverse strand, counting down.
CCAAATTTAGTAGAGGTGATCCTTGTATTTTTGTTGGCATGCATAAAAAAATTCAGCTAAAAGATCGAAGTGGAGAAGATTTTGTGACCGTTTGAAAAAAGTGTCCCCATTTCAGACACTTTAATGGCTACTGGCAGCAAACCTATAAAATCTCAAATGCTCTTTAAAGGGGTGTGAGTTCTCGCGGTTTGATGAGGGATAGGGGGCCAATATAAGGGCCAAGTACCAGCACCCATCGCACATCATGTGCGCACACCCCCCAGCCCCCCATTCGTTGGAACCCCTAATGCCGCCGGGTAGGCTCTCCGACGACGCTCCGACGATAGTGCCCTGAGGGAAAAAAATGCGACACCAGCACATTCCCAAGCCCAGCATCTGCATCATGGCTCAAAATCTTAGACTGGGAATGAACTCCGTATGCTTAGACATGGAATGAACTCCGTATGCCTAAGCCAACCCATGAAATGAGCGTGCGGGTGCTCAGTCGATCAGAGAGGCAGAATTCACAGGTCGAGGATCGGCCCGAGCCCCCTTTACGTGCTGCTGGTCCCGCTGCCACAACCCTCGGTCTGACTAGGGCTTGACATGGAATGAACTCCTTATGCCTAAGCCAACCCATGGAACGGGCGTGCGGGCGCTCAATCGGCAGGAGAGGCAGAATGCGCAAGCTGGGGATCGGCCCAGTCCCCCCTGTGTGCTGTCGATCCTACTACCGTAACCTTTGATCCAGTCCGATCTTTGACTAGGAAGGAACTCTGGATGCTTAGACATGGAACAAACTCCGTATGCCTAAGCCAACCCACGAAACGAGCATACGGGTGCTCAGTCGATCGGAGAGTGAGAATGCGTAAGTCGGGGATGACCCGGTCCCCCTCTGCTTGCTGTCGGTCCCACTACCACAACCCTCTATCCGACTGGGGCTTAGACATGGAATGAACTCCCTATGCCTAAGCCAACCCACCAAACGGGCGTGCGGGCGCTCGGCCGGTCGGAGAGACAGAATGCGCAAGCCAGGGATCAGCTCGATCCCCCCTTCATTCTGCCGATCCTGCTACCACAACCCTCGGTCTAATTAGATCTTAGACTAGGAATGAACTCCATATACTTAGACTGGGGATGAACTCCGTATCTTTAAGTCAACCCATGAAACGAACGTGCGGGTGCTCAGCCCACCGGAGAGGCCTACCAGAGACGCAAAATGCATAAGCTGGGAGTCGACCCAGTCCACCCTATATGCTGTCAGTCCTGCTGCTGGTCCTACTACCGTAATCCTTGATCCTATCCGATCTTGGACTGGGAATGAACTCCGTATGCTTAGACATGGAATAAACTCCGTATGCCTAAGCCAACCCATAAAATGAACCTGCGAGCACTCAGCCGGTCGAAGAGGTAGAATGCGCATGCCGAGGATAGGCCCGATCCCCCCTGCATGCTGTCGATCCTGCTACCGTAATCCTCGGTCTGGTCTGATCTTAGACTGGGAATGAACTCCGTATGCCTAAGTCAACCCAAGAAATGAGCGTTCGGGTGTTGAGTCGATCGAAGAGGCATAATGCATAAGTCGAGGACCGGCCCGGTCCCCCTCTACGTGGTACCGGTCCTATTGCCAGAACCCTTGATCTGGTTGGGGCTTAGACATGGAATGAACTCCCTATGCCTAAGGCAACCCATGAAATAGACGTGCGGGTGCTCAGTCCCGGTACCCCCTGCGTGCTGTCGATCTTGCTGCCGCAACCATCGATCCAATCCGATCTTAGACTGGGAATGAACTTCGTATGCTTAAACTAGGGATGAAGTTCATAAGCCGAAGTCAACCCACGAAACGAGCCTGTGGGCGTTCAGCCAGCCGAAGAGGTCAGTCGGAGAGGCAAAATGCGTAAGTCGAGGATCAGCCCAGTCCCCTTCTTCGTGCTATCGATCCCGCTGTCGGTCCTGCTACCACAACCCTCGGTCCGACTGGGGCTTAGACATGGGATGAACTCTGTATGCCTAAGCCAACCCATGAAACGAGTGTGCGGGTGCTCAGCCGACCGGAAAGGTAGAATGCGTAAGCTGGGGATCGACCCGATCCTCCCTGGGTGTTATCGATTCTACTGCTGGTCCTGCTGCTGTAACCCCAGGTTCGATCTGATCTTAGACTGGGAATGAACTCTGTATGATTAGACATGGAATGAACTCCATATGCCTAAGTTAACTCACGAAACGAGCGTACGGGCATTCAACCGGTCAGAGAGGTCGATCGAAAAGGCAAAATGCATAAGCCAAGGATTAGCCCGGTCCCCCTCTTTGTGCTATCGATCTTGCTACCGGTCCTGCTGCCACAACCTTCGGTCCGACTGGGGCTTAGACATGGAATGAACTCCGTATGCCTAAGCCAACCCATGAAACGAGTGTGCGGGCACTCAACTGACCGAAGAGGTAGAATGCGCAAGCCGGGGATCGGCCCGGTCCCCCTGCGTCTTGCCGATCCTACTACTGGTCCTGCTATTACAACCCTTGGTCCGATTCAATCTTAGACTGGGAATGAACTCTGTATGCTTAGACATTGAATGAACTCCGTATGCCTAAGCCAACCCATGAAAAGAGCGTGCGGGCACTCAGCCGGTCGGAGAGGCAGAATGCGCAAGCTGGGGATTGGCCTGGCCCCTCCTGCGAGCTGTCGATCCTACTGCCGCAACCCTCGGTCCGGTTCGATCTTAGGCTGGGAATGAACTCCGTATGCCAAAGTCAACCCACGAAATGAGTGTGCGGGCATTGAGTCAGTCGGAGAGGCATAATGCGCAAGCCGGGGATAACCCGATCCCCTTCTGTGTGCTGCCAGTCCCGCTGCCACAACCCTCGGTCCGGCTGAGGCTTAGACATGGAATGAACTCCCTATGCCTAAGCCAACCCATGAAACGGGCGTGCGGGCGCTCAGTCAGCCGGAGAGGCAGAATGCGCAAGCCAGGGATCGACCCGATCCCCCCTGCGTGCTGTCGATCCTACTACCGCAACCCTCGATCCAGTCTGATCTTAGACTGGGAATGAACTCCGTATGCTTAGACTGGGGATGAACTCCGTATGCTTAGATTGGGGATGAACTCCGTATCCCTAAGTCAACCCACGAAACGAGCGTGCGAATGCTCTGCCGACCAGAGAGGTAGGATGCGCAAGCCGGGGATCGAATGGGTGGTAGGTGGGTTCAAGCACATCTTCATATTTCTACCATGCCAATGCCATTTTTATGGCTTCATACAATGGTCCCTACGCCTTCATGTGAAGTTTCATGGCAAGACGACCCGTTTTCTATTTTTCATGATTTTCAAAACTTTTTGTGGTTCAAGATTTTTTAAATTTTTTTAGAAAGAGTTTTGTCCCCAAATTTGGTAGAGGTGATCCTTGTATTTTTGTTGGCATGCACAAAAAAATTCAGCTAAAAACTCAAAGTGGAGAAGGTTTTCTGACCATCTGAAAAAAGTGTCCCCATTTCAGACTCTTTAATGGCTACTGGCAGCAATCCTATAAAATCTCAAATGCTCTTTAAGGGGGTGTGAGTTCTCAAGGTTTGATGAGGGATAGGGGGCCAATATAAGGGCCAAGTTCCAGCACCCATTGCACATCATGTGCGCACACCCACAGCCCCCAATCGTCGGAACCCCCAATCCCGCCGGGTAGGCTCTCCGACGACGCTCCGGCGATTGTGCCCTGAGGGAAAAAAAATGCAGCACCAGCACATGCCCAAGCCCAGCATCTGCACCGTGGCTCAAAATCTTAGACTTGGAATGAACTCCGTATGCTTAGACATGGAATGAACTCCGTGTGCCTAAGCCAACCCATGAAACGAGCGTGCGGGTGCTTAACCGATCGGAGAGGCAGAATTCACAGGTCGAGGATCGGCCCGAGCCCCCTCTACGTGCTGCTGGTCCCGCTGCCACAACCCTCGGTCTGGCTAGGGCTTAGACATGGAATGAACTCCTTATGCCTAAGCCAACCCATGGAACGGGCGTGCGGGCGCTCAACCGACAAGAGAGGCAGAATGCGTAAGCCGGGGATTAGCCCAGTCCCCCCTGTGTGCTGCCGATCCTACTACCGTAACCCTCGATCCAGTTTGATCTTAGACTGGGAATTAACTCCGTATGCTTAGATTGGGGATGAACTCCGTATGCCTAAGTCAACCCACGACACGAGCGTGCGGGCGCTCAGCCGACTGGAGAGGCCAGCCGAAGAGGCAGAATGCGCAAGCCAGGGATCGACCCAGTCCCCCCTACGTGCTGTCGATCCTGCTGCTGATCCTGCTATCGTAACCCTCGGTCTGATCCGATCTTTGACTGGGAAGGAACTCTGGATGCTTAGACATGGAATAAACTCCGTATGCCTAAGCCAACACATGAAACGGGCGTGCGGGTATTCAGTCGATCGGAGAGTGAGAATGCATAAGTCGGGGATGACCCGATCCCCCTCTGCGTGCTGTCGGTCCCACTACCACAACCCTCGATCCGACAGAGGCTTAGACATGGAATGAACTCCCTATGCCTAAGCCAACCCACTAAACGGGCGTGCGGGCCCTTAGCCGATCGAAGAGGCAAAATGCGTAACCCAGGGATTAGCTCGATCCCTCCTTCGTGCTGTCGATCCTGCTACCGCAACCCTCGGTCTGGTTAGATCTTAGACTAGGAATGAACTCCGTATGCTTAGACTGGGGATGAACTCCGTATCCTTAAGTCAACCCATGAAACGAGCGTGCGGGTGCTCAGCCCACCGGAGAGGCCTACCGGAGACGCAGAATGCACAAGCCGAGAGTCGACCCAGTCCACCCTGCGTGCTTTCAGTCCTGCTACTGGTCCTACTGCCGCAACCCTTGATCCTATTTGATCTTGGACTGGGAATGAACTCTGTATGCTTAGACATGGAATAAACTCCGTATGCCTAAGCCAACCCACAAAACGAGCCTGCGGGCACTCAACCGGCCAGAGAGGCAGAATGCATATGCCGAGGATAGGCCCGATCCACCTGCATGCTATCGATCCTGCTACCGTAATCCTTGGTATGGTCTGATCTTAGACTGGGAATAAACTCCGTATGTCTAAGTCAACCCAAGAAATGAGCGTTCGGGTGCTGAGTCGATCGAAGAGGCATAATGCGCAAGTCGGGGATCGGCCCGGTCCCCCTCTACGTGCTACCGGTCCCGTTGCTAGAACCCTCGATCCAGTTGGGGTTTAGACATGGAATGAACTCCTTATGCCTAAGCCAACCCATGAAACAGACGTACGGGCGCTCAGTCCCGGTACCCCCTGCGTGCTGTCGATCCTGCTGTCGCAACCATCGGTCCAGTCTGATCTTAGATTGGGAATGAACTCCGTATGCTTAAACTGGGGATGAAGTTCATATGCCGAAGTCAACCAACGAAACGAGTGTGTGGCCGTTCAGCCAGCTGGAGAGGTCAGTCGGAGAGGCAAAATGCGTAAGTCGAGGATCAACCCAGTCCCCCTCTGCGTGCTATCGATCCCGCTGTCGGTCCTGCTACCACAACCCTCGGTTCTACTGGGGCTTAGACATGGGATGAACTCCGTCTGCTTAAGCCAACCCATGAAACGAGTGTGCAGGTGCTCAGCTGGCCGAAAAGGCAGAATGCGTAAGCTTGGGATCGGCCCGATCCCCCCTACGTGTTATCGATCCTGCTGCTGGTCCTGCTGCTGTAACCTCAGGTTCGATCTGATCTTATACTGGGAATGAACTCTGTATGATTAGACATGGAATGAACTCCGTATGCCTAAGTTAACTCACGAAACGAGCGTGCGGGCGTTCAGCCAGTCAGAGAGGTCGGTCAGAAAGGCAAAATGCATTAGCCAAGGATTAGCTCGATCCCCCTCTTTGTGCTGTCGATCTTGCTGTCGGTCCTGCTGCCACAACCTTCGATTCGACTGGGGCTTAGACATGGAATGAACTCTGTATGCCTAAGCGAACCCATGAAACGAGTGTGCGGGCACTCAACCGGCCGAAGAGGCAGAATGCGCAAGCCGGGGATCGGCCCGGTCCCCCCTGCGTGTTATCGATCCTACTGCTAGTCCTGCTATTACAACCCTCGGTCCGATTCGATCTTAGATTTGGAATGAACTCCGTATGCTTAGACATTGAATGAACTCCGTATGCCTAAGCCAACCCACTAAAAGAGCGTGCGTGCACTCGGCTGGTCGGAGAGGTAGAATGCGCAAGCTGGGGATTGGCTTGGTCCCCCCTATGAGCTGTCGATCCTACTACCGCAACCCTCAGTCCGGTCCGATCTTAGGCTGGGAATGAACTCCGTATGCCAAAGTCAACCCACGAAATGAGTGTACGGGCGTTGAGTCGGTCGGAGAGGCATAATGCGTAAGCCAGGGATAACCCGATCCCCTTCTGTGTGCTGCCAGTCCCGTTGTCACAACCCTCGGTCTGACTGGGGCTTAGACAGGGAATGAACTCCCTATGCCTAAGCCAACCCATGAAATGGGTATGCGGGCGCTCAGTCAGCCGGAGAGGCAGAATGCGCAAGCCGGGGATTGACCCGGTCCCCCCTGCGTGCTGCCGATCCTACTGCCGCAACCCTTGGTCCAGTCTGATCTTAGATTGGGAATGAACTCCGAATGCTTAGACTGGGGATGAGCTCCGTATCCCCAAGTCAACCCACGAAACGAGCGTGCGAACGCTCTGTCGACTAGAGAGGTAAGATGTTCAAGCCAGGGATCGAATGGGTGGTAGGTGGGTTCAAGCACATCTTCATATTTCTACCATGCCAATGCCATTTTTATGGCTTCATACAATGGTCCCTACGCCTTCATGTGAAGTTTCGTGGCAAGACGACCCGTTTTCTATTTGTCACGATTTTCAAAACTTTTTGTGGTTCGAGATTTTTTAAAATTTTTTTAGAATGAGTTTTGTCCCCAAATTTGGTAAAGGTGATCCTTGCATTTTTTTTGGCATGCACAAAAAAATTCAGCTAAAAACTCAAAGTGGAGAAGATTTTGTGACCATTTGAAAAAAGTGTCCCCATTTCAGACTCTTTAATGGCTACTGACAGCAAACCTATAAAATCTCAAATGCTCTTTAAGAGGGTGTGAGTTCTTGAGGTTTGATGAGGGATAGGGGGCCAATATAAGGGTCAAGTACTAGCACCCATTGCACATCATGTGCGCACACCCCTCGGCCCTCTCAATCGTCGAAACCTCCAATGCCGCCGGTTAGGCTCTCCGGTGATGGTGCCTCGGGAGAAAAAAATGTGGCACCAGCACATGCCTGAGCCCAACATGTGCACCATGCCTCAAACTCTTAGACTGGGAATGAACTTCATATGCTTAGACATGGAATGAACTCCATATGCCTAAGCCAACCCATGAAACAAGCATGCGGGCACTCAGCTGGTCGGAGAGGCAAAATGCGCAAGCCGGGGATCAGCCCAGTCCCGCTGCCGTAACCCTCGGTCCGGCTGGGGCTTAGACATGGAATGAACTCCCTATGCCTAAGCCAACCCATGAAATGGGTGTACTAGTGCTCAGTCGGCCGGAAAGGGAAAATGCATAAGTCGGGGATCGGCCCAGTCCCCCTTACGTGCTGTCAATGCTACTTCTGCAACCCTCGGTCCGATTTGATCTTAGACTGGGAATGAACTCTATTTGCTTAGACTGAGGATGAACTCCGTATGCCTAAGCCAACCCACGAAATGAGCATGTGGACGCTCAGCCAGTCGGAGAGGTAGAATGTACAAGCTGACGATCAGGTCGATCCCTCCCTGCGTGCTATTGATCCTGCTGCTGGTTTGGTTGTGACAACCCTCGGTCCGGTCTGACCTTAGATTGGGAATGAACTCCGTACGGCTAGACATGGAATGAACTCTATATGCCTAAGCCAACCCACAAAATGAGTGTGCGGGTGCTCAGCCAGTCGGAGAGGCAGAATGCACAAGCCAGGGATCAGTCCGGTCCCCCTCTGCGTGCTTCCGATCCCGCTGCCACAACGCTCGGTCTGACTGGGGCTTAGACATGGAATGAACTCCCTATGCTTAAGCCAACCCACGAAATGGGCGTGTGGGCGCTCAGTCGGTTGGAGAGGCAGAATGCACAAGCCGGGGATCGACTTGGCCCCCCCTGTGTGCTATCGATCTTGGTACTGTAACCCTCAGTCCGGTCCGATCTTAGACTGGGAATGAACTCGGTATGCTTAGACTGGGGATGAACTCCATATGCCTAAGTCAATCGACGAAACAAGTATGCGGGCACTCAGTCTATCGGCGAGGCATAATGTGAAACCCAAGGATTAGCCCGGTCCCCCTCTACGTGCTGTCGATCCTGCTGCCACAACCCTCGGTCCGGATGTTGCTTAGACATGGAATGAACTCTGTATGCCTAAGCCAACCCACGTAACGAGCGTGCGGGCACTCAACCGGTCGGAGAGGCAGAATGCGCAAGCTTGGGATCGGCCCGGTCCCCCCCTACGTGCTGTTGATCCTGCTACTGCAACCCTCAATCTGGTCTGATCTTAGACTGGGAATGAACTCCGTATGCTTAGACATGGAATGAACTCTGTACGCCTAAGCCAACCCATGAAATGAGCGTGCGAGCGCTCAGCCGATCGGAGACGCAGATTGCGTAAGCCAGGGACCGGCCCGATCCCTCCTTCCGTGTTGTCGATCCTACTGCCGCAACCCTTGGTTCGGTCTGATCTTAGACTAGGAATGAACTCCGTATGCCTAAGTCAACCAACGAAACGAGCGTACGGGCGTTGAGCCGACCAGAGAGGCATAATGCACAAGCCGAGGATTGGCCCGATCCCCCTCTGCGTGCTGCCAGTCCCGCTGCCACAACCCTCGGTCCGGCTGGGGCTTAGACATGCAATGAACTCCCTATGCCTAAGCCAACCCACAAAACGAGCGCGTAGGCGCTCAACTGACCAGAGAGGTAGAATGCGCAAGTTGGGGATCAGCCCGGTCCCCCATGCGTGCTATTGATCCTACTGTCGGATCCCTCGGTCCGATCCAATCTTAGATTGGGAATGAACTCTATATGCTTAGACTAGGGATGAACTCCGTATACCTAAGTCAACTCACGAAACGAGCGTGCGGATGCTCAGTCGACCAGAGAGGCAGGATAAGCAAGTTGGGGATCAAATGAGTGGTAGGTGGGTTCAAGCACATCTTCATATTTCTGCCCTGCCAATGCCATTTTTATGGCTTGTAAATTCATACAATGGTTGCCTACACCTTCATCTGAAATTTCGTGGCAAGATGACCCGTTTTCTATTTTTCTCGATTTTGGAAACTTTTTGTGGTTCAAGATTTTTTAAATTTTTTTAGAAAGAGTTTTGTCCCCAAATTTGGTAGAGGTGATCCTTGTATTTTTGTTGGCATACACAAAAAAATTCAGCTAAAAACTTGAAGTGGAGAAGATTTTGTGACCGTTTGAAAAAGTATCCCCATTTCAGACACTTTAATGGCAACTTGCAGCAAACCTATAAAATCTCAAATGCTCTTTATGGGGGTGTGAGTTCTCGAGGTTTGATGAGGGATAGGGGCCAATATAAGGGCCAAGCACCAGCACCCATCGCACATCATATGCGCACACCCCCCCGACCCCCCAAATCATCGGAACCCCCAATGCCACCGGTTAGACTCTCAGGCGATGGTTCCCCGGGTGAAAAAAATAAAGCACTAGCACAAGTCGGCCAGAGAGGCAGAATGCACAAGTCGAGGATCGGATCGGTCCCCCTCTGGGTGCTGTCGGTCCTGATGCCATAACCCTCAATCCGGCTGGGGCTTAGACATGGAATGAACTCCCTATGCCTAAGCCAACCCACGAAACGGGCTTACGGGCGCTCAACCGGCCAGAGAGGCAGAATGCGCAAGCGGGATTGGGTCGATCCCCCCTACATGCTGCCACAAACCTCGGTCTGGTTAGATCTTATACTGGGAATGAACTCCGTATGCTTAGAGTGGGGATGAACTCCGTATGCCTAAGTCAACCCACGAAACGAGCGTGTAGGCACTCAGCTGGCCTGAGAAGCAGAATGCAAAAGATGGGGATCAACCGGTCCCCCCTGCGTGCTACCGATCCTGCTACTGGTCCTGCTGTAGCAACCTCAGTCTGATCTGATCTTAGACTGGGAATGAACTTTGTATGCCTAAGTCATCCCACGAAACGAGCGTTCGGGTGCTGAGCCACCGGAAAGGCATAATGCACAAGCCGGGGATGGACCCGATCCCTCTCTACGTGCTGTCTGTCCCGCTGTCATAGCCCTCGGTCCAGATGGGGCTTAGACATGGAATGAACTCCCTATGCCTAAGCCAACCCATGAAACGGGCGTGCGGGCGCTCAACCGGCCAGAGAGGCATAATGCACAATCCGGGGATCGGCCCGATCCCTCCTGCGTGCTACCGATCTTGCTGTCGCAACCCTCGGTCCGGTTCGATCTTAGACTGGGAATGAACTTCATAAGCTTAGACTGGGGATAAACTCCGTATGCCTAAGTCAACCCATGAAACGAGCGTGTGGGCGCTCAGTCGACCGAAGAGGCATAATGCGCAAGCTGGGAATCGGCCCGATCCCCCTCTACGTGCTGCCTGTCTCGCTGCCACAACCCTTTGTCCAGCTGGGGCTTAGAGATGGAATGAACTCCCTATGCCTAGGCTAACCCACGAAACCGGCGTGCGGGTGCTCAGCCGACCGGAGAGGCAGAATGCGCAAGCCGGGGATCGGCCCAGTCCCCCCTGCATGCTGTGGATCCTACTGCTGTAACCCTCGGTCCAATCTGGCCTTAGACTTGGAATGAACTTCGTATGCTTAGACTGGGGATGAACTCCGTATGCCTAAGTCAACCCACGAAACGAGCGTGCAGACACTCAGTCGACCAGAGAGGCAAGATTCGCAAGCCGAGGATCGAATGGGTGGTAGGTGGGTTCAAGCACATCTTCATATTTTTGCCATGCCAGTGCCATTTTTATGGCTTGTAAATTCATACAATGGTCCCCTACACCTTCATGTGAAGTTTTGTGGCAAGACGAACCGTTTTCTAATTTTCACAATTTTTAAAACTTTTTGCGGTTCGGGATTTTTTAAAATTTTTTTAGAAAGAGTTTTGTCACCAAATTTGGTAGAGGTGATCCTTGCATTTTTGTTGGCATGCACAAAAACATTCAATTAAAAACTCGAAGTGGAGAAGATTTTGTGATTGTTTGAAAAAAGTGTCCCCATTTCGGACACTTTAATGGCTAGTGGCAGCAAACCTATAAAATCTCAAATGCTCTTTAAGGGGGTGTGAGTTCTCGAGGTTTGATGAGGGATAGGGGGCCAATTTAAGGGTTAAGTACCAGCACCCATCGCACATCATGTGCGCACACCCCCGACCCCCCTAATCGTAGGAACACCCAATGCCGCCGGTTAGGCTCTCTGGTGATGCTCCGACAATGGTGCCCCGAGCGAAAAAAATGCTGCACCAGCACATGCCCGAGCCCAGTATATGCTCTGTGGCTCAAACTCTTAGACTGGGAATGAACTTCGTATGCTTAGACATGGAATGAACTATATGCCTAAGCCAACCCACGAAACGAGCATGCGGGCGTGCAGCTGGCCTGAGAGACAGAATGCGCAAGCTGGGGATCGACCCAGCCCCCCTTAGCATGCTACCAGTCCCGTTGCCACAACACTCGATTCGGCTGGGGCTTAGACATGGAATGAACTCCCTATGCCTAAACCAACCCACTAAATGGGCGTGCGGGCGCTCAGCCGGTCAGAGATACAGAATGCGCAAGCTGGGGATCGGCCCGATCACCCCTACGTGCTACTGATCCTGCTACCGCAACCCTCGGTCCAGTTCAATCTTAGACTAGGAATGAACTCTGTATGCTTAGACTGGGGATGAACTCTATATGCCTAAGTCAACCCACAAAACGAGCGTGCAGGCACTCAACCGACTGGAGAGGCAGAATGCGTAAGTCGACGATCAACCCGGTCCCCCCTTACGTGCTGCTGATCCTGCTGCTAGTCCTGCTACCACAACCCTCGATCTAGTCTGATTTTAGACTGGGAATGAACTCCATATGCTTAGACATGGAATGAACTCTGTATGCCAAAGCCAACCCATGAAATGATCGTGCGGGCGCTCAGCCAACCAGAGAGGCAGAATGCGTAAGCCGAGGACCGACTCGGTCCCCTCCTATGTGTTGTCGATCTTATTGCGGCCACCCTCGATTCGGTCCAATCTTAGACTGGGAATAACTCCATATGCTTAGACTGGGGATGAACTCCGTATGCTTAAGTTAACCCATGAAACGAGCGTGCGGGCACTCAACCAGTCGGAGAGGCAAAATGCACAAGTCGGGGATCAGCCTGGTCCACCCTGCATGCTGCCGATCCTACTACCGCAACCCTCGGTCTGACTGGGGCTTAAACTTGGAATGAACTCCCTATGCCTAAGCCAACCCACGAAACGGGCGTGTGGGCTCTCAGCTGGTCGGAGAGGCAGAATACGCAAGTCGAGGATCGGTCCGGTCCCCCCTGCGTGCTACCGTAACCCTCGATGCGATTTGATCTTAGACTGGGAATGAACTCCGTATGCTTAGACTAGGGATGAACTCCGTATGCCTAAGTCAACCCACAAAACGAACGTGCGTGCCCTCAACGGTCGGAGAAGTAGAATGCACAAGCCGGGGATCGACCCGGTCCCCCCTGCGTGCTTTTGATTCTGCTGTTGGTCCTGTTGCTGGTCCTGCTGTCATAGCCCTTGATCCGGTCTGATCTTAGACTGGGAATGAACTCTGTATGCTTAGACATGGAATGAACTCCGTATGCCTAAGCCAACCCATGAAACAAGCGTGCGGGTGCTCAGTCGACCGGAGAGGCAGAATGCGTAAATCGGGGATTGGTTCGATCCCCCCTGCGTGCTGTCGATCCTGCTGTCGTAACCCTCGGTCCGATTCCTATCTTAGACAGGGAATGAACTCCGTATGCTTAGATTAGGGATGAACTCCGTATGCCTAAGTCAACCCATGAAATGAACGTGCGGGCGCTCAACCGACCGAAAAGGCATAATGCACAAGCCAAGGATCAGCCCGGTCCTCCTCTGCGTGCTGTCGCTCTCACTGCCGGTCTTGCTGCCGCAACCTTCGATCTGACTGGGGCTTAGACATGGAATGAACTTTGTATGCCTAAGCCAACCCACGAAATGAGCGTGCGGGTGTTCAGCCTGCCGGAGAGGCAGAATGCGCAAGCCAGGGATCGACCCGGTCCCCCCTGCGTGCTACCAATCCTACTACTGGTCTTGCTATCGTAACCCTCAGTCCGGTCCGATCTTAGATTGGGAATGAACTTTGTACGCCTAGGTTAACCCATGAAACGAGCGTGCGGCTACTGAGCCGATTGGAGAGGAATAATGCGCAAGCCGAGGATAGGCCCGATCCCCCTCTGCATGCTGCCGGTCCAGCTTCCACAACCCTCAGTCCGGTTGGGGCTTAGACACGAAATGAACTCCCTATGCCTAAGCCAACCCATGAAATGGGCATGCAGGTGCTCAACCGGCTGGAGAGGCAGATATGCAAGCCAGGGATCGACCCGGTCCCCCCTGCGTGCTATCGATCCTACTGTCGCAACCCTCAGTACGTCTGATCTTAGAATGGGAATGAACTCCGTATGGTTAGACTGGGGATAAACTCCGTATGCCTAAGTCAACCCATGAAACGAGCGTGCGGGCGCTCAGCCGACCGGAGAGGTCGATCAGAGAGGCATATTCTGTAAGCTGAGGATAAACCTGATCCACCTCTACGTGCTACCGATCCTGCTGTCGTAACCCCTGGTCTGGTCCGATCTTAGACTAGGAATGAACTTCGTATGCTTAGACTGGGGATGAACTCCATATGCCTAAGTCAACCCATGAAATGAGCTTACAGGCACTCAGCCGGTCGGAGAGGCATAATGCACAAGTTGGGGATAAGCCCGGTCCACCTCTGCATGCTACCGATCCTGCTGCCGCAACCCTTGGTCCGATCTAATCTTAGACTAGGAATGAACTTCGTATGCTTAGACTGGGGATGAACTCCGTATGCCTAAGTCAACCCATGAAACGAGCGTGCTGGCGCTCAGCCGGCCGAAGAGGTCGACTGAAGAGGTAGAATGCGTAAGCCAGGTATCGACCCGATCCCCTCCTGCGTGTTATCGATCCTGCTGCTGGTTTACTACCGCAACCCTCGGTCTGGTACGATCTTAAACTGGGAATAAACTCCGTATGCTTAGACACGAAATCAACTCTGTATGCCTAAGCTACCACGAAATGATCGTGCATGCGCTCAGTCGCCAGAGAGCAGAATATGAAACTGGCACCGTCTCGTTCCTTTCTAGTTGCTGACGCATATCCTGTTGTCGCGAAACCTCAGTCCGGTCTGATCTAGACTGGAGATGAACTCCGATGCTTTAGACTAGGGATGAACCCGTTCATGCCTAACGTCCAACCCACGAAACGAGCGTGCAGGCGTTCAATCGATTCGGAGAGGAAATGCATAATCGAAAGGATGCAGCCCGTCCACTCGTATTACTATCGATCCTGTTGTTGCAACCCTCAGTCCGTTTGGGGCTTAGACATGGAATCAACTCCCTATGCCTAAGCTAACCCACGAAATGGGCATGCGGGCTCTCAGCCTGTCGGAGAGGCAGAATGCGCAAGCTGGGGATCGGCTCGGTCCCTCCTGCATGCTGCTGATCCCTCCTGCGTGCTACCGCAACCCTCGATTCGATTCGATCTTAGACTGGGAATGAACTTCGTATGCTTAGCTAGGGATGAACTCCGTATGCCTAAGTCAACCCACGAAATGAACGTGCGTGCGCTCAGTCGACCTGAGAGGCAGAATGGATAAGCCAGGCATCGACCTGATCCCCCCTGTGTGCTGCCAATCCTACTGCTGCAACCCTCGATCCGATCTGATCTTAGACTGGGAATGAACTCCGTATGCTTAGACATGGAATGAACTCCGTATGCCTAAGCCAACCCACGAATCGAGCGTACGGGTGCTCAACCGGTCGGAGAGGCAGAATGCGCAAGCCGAGGATCGGTCTGATCCCTCCTACGTGCTATCGATCCTGCTACCGCAACCCTCGATCCGGTCCAATCTT